>JAPDER010000110.1:0-53436 GCA_027569225.1 Aspergillus panamensis | reverse complement strand
TGAGCAGTAGAATAGGCCCTAAGAAAGTCATACTGATCAATGTGGTTGTATCCCAAGCACATTCTTTGCTCAACTAGACCTCCATAAACACGCTTTAAAGGGCCAAAGCAGCCAACATCTAGTGGCTGAAGAAGATGTGAAGAATGAGGAGATATGCAGATAGAAATAATATCATTATCCATGCAAAGTTTATTAAAGTGAGGTGTTAGATGACTTCCATGGCCATCTAGAACAAGTAGTCGATATTTTCCAACTGTACGATGAGCTGTTGAAGGTACAAAGACCTTTTGAAGCCAGTGAAGGCCTATCTTATCAGTTGTCCAGCCATTTTCACTAACTTCAATCCTCCAATCAAGAGGTAGAAGGCCTTCTTCATACCAGCCCTCTATATGGACCTTTCCTTTGAAGATAATGCATGTAGGAATTATCCAGCCACTTGAATTGACACATTCAATAGTTGTAACCCATTCCCGGTTTCCAGGTTGTATAAGATGAGGTTTTCCAGGCATATTAGCTCTAGTAACCACCTTAGTAGTTGCAATTAGGCCCATAGCAAAGCCAGTTTCATCAAAATTAAAGATATCTTTATCTAAGATACCATATTAAAGCCGTACTTTCTGTAGTTACTCAAACCAGGTTTTAATAACCTTAGGATTCTCATATTTAGCCCTCTTATAGTTATATCATCGTGCAAACTGGCTTTTGATCTCTTCACAGCGGTTGATAAAGATTGATACCCAGTTCTTGCCTATAGGCTTGTGTGTAGAGGAAGTATCTGCTTGAAGAAGAATATTTGCCATTTCCTGGACATATAAAGGTCTAGGAGCAACTCCACGTGTATCTCTGGATAGTATCCATTCTATTAAAGTATCTTCCTAAATTTAAGATAGCCTGTGGCCATTGGTGCGTTGTTTGACCTAATATTAATGACCTTGAAATCACCCATAAAGAGTTGATAGAGGTATATTAAAAACCTCTGCAGCACGACAAATACTTGGAATATTATCATTTTTAGAGCCTGGATTGCAAGTTGTATCCTCCCCTCTTGCTCCACCAATTTTCGAGATGTTTGACGCGCTTTTTGGTGGCATGGTTGCTGTTTGAATGGCTTCAAGTTGAATGACGCGTCGAATTCGAAGGGGGTGTTCGGTTCGGTTGGGAATTACGTTATAAATTGTTGTTTTTAGTACTAGATTGGAAAATTAGACCTTATTCATTTTGTTATAATATACCATACATTTTACTAGGCGATACGAACACGGGTCGTGGTCGAGAGGAATGAATTATTGAATGGTCCCATCGCTCCCGAATTTTTTATTACGGTAGTATTACCATTTAATTTTAATTTTATCCTTTTTGGGGCTTTTTATCATCGTCTTTCTCAAGCTGTTTTTTAGAAGAACTATACCAAGCGGATTATAACAATATGGATGCATTACTTGAGAGATAACCGCATGTGCTTGAAGAGGGTTGAGATTGGGCGAGTACGGTGGCCCATCCATAACAGGAATTGAATGATCTTGCAACCAATTAAATTTCCACACACCCAATATGAACCCTGTTTGATAACTGGCATCCCAATCCATAACCCCCCATTTATTCTCGCCTAGAACGAATCAAAGGACTTTGATGGTCCGGGGTTCTCTTGTCCTTAGTTCTGGCTTCTAGGTTACAACCCTTATCCGGTTTCTGCTCCTTCCTCCTTGAATGTAAATCCTTGTTCCTTAAATCACAGGTGTCTACCCGGGGCTGGTGAAAGAGGAAACCCATTCCGAGGCTAACGATAACCCGTGGCTAGCGAAGTGTTAAAATTTGCGTTTGTGAAGTCGATTCGAGTGGCTGCTTCGAGTGCGTGGTCTATAGGACACGGTTAATTAGACGACGCTCGCGTAATCCAGATAAGAGAAGAGGGAACAGCTACCAAACTGACGGTGAACTTCTACTAGATGCTCAAGCTCTAGTTAAATGATGGGAGCGACGGCGAGTGGGATACAAGAAGCTTTTTATGATGCTAGGTGTACATGATCATACACAGAAGACACAGCCCCTATAACCTGACCGGTACGGCGCCTTGAGAAAATTATCCAAGGCGCAACCCTCGCCCAGGTAGAGCCATTTGCTAGGTAAACCCAAGAATACCTAAACCCTCTAGCCCACGGGCTGTGAGGGTTGAAGCCCGCTTAGAGCACCGGTTTCTGTGAGATAGGTGCCCGTGCTTGAGGAATGCGTAAGATATTAAAGTGACAAAAAAGGTATAGCCGTCTGAGGCTCGGATCAATTGTACAGGAGCTGCGATCATTAGACCTTCAGCTATCAGCTTCAACCTCCACAATTTTGCCCTAGGCGGCAGTAATAGCCTTAAAGCGGAAGGTATACAAGTCGGTATTCTCTCCAGCCGATCCTTCGCAGGAATTAAGTTTATCGGTCAAGGAAATGAGTTGTCTGAGGTAAGATCTTCAGCATTTCTTAGCTCTAAGAAATCCTTCCCAAGGAATAATGGGCCCTAGTATGTGCTTATTTAAGACGGAATCCAGGAGGTCCGTCCGCAATGCTCGCTTTCACCCCTTCCTTTCGGATTGCCATCAACAGGAAGCCATTTACCATTTAACCAAGGCACAAGGCTGAAACCAGTTGTACCGTAGCTACCATCGTGTTAGCAGGTTCCTAATTTTGACTACGAGCAGCATACATGGTTTTGAATGGGTCGGAAGCGGAGTACGCCGTGCCTAAGCCGGAGACGCTACTCGAGTGTACACAAATAGAACGATATTATCGTAAATGACCATTGTTTCTATCATAAAACTGAATGGACGAAGTACACTACCACTTTGACCTTATCCCAAGGGTGCTAGGCAGTTTTCTAGGAATGGAATGACCCCCGAGGAGAAGCGAGATTCCAACTTACATTTGATGCGATGAACGAAAATTTCTCCTCCAATCCACTGTATAGTTGGATGGAGAATGCATATCCAAGTTGAGCACGATTTCTGATCTAAGCTGACCGTGGCGCCTAGTACCGATGTTTGTGGTCGAAAGAAAGCGAATCATTGAAGGCATTCCTGTGGCTGACCATCTGTGACATGAAAGTAACTCGATGGCTCGATGGGTTCGTGTCAGAGGATTCCCCCAGTGGCGTCCCCCGGAGATATGTCCACTTCAAATAATCAGGATGGAGAGAGGAAAAAGTAATTCCAGCTTGCCTTATCAGAGCGCCTCGCGAGGCATGTATCTGCCTTGTGCCTATGCCATGCAGGACTCGCTACCCCATCGCATCAATCGGATTACCATAACTACGTAATAGGTGGGTAACTTGCAGATTCAAGACTGGACTACTACGAGCGCAGGTTTTCGTGATGCATCCATCCGTAGATAAGATACCACCTTCCCTACATTACTAGCTATCCGGCATGCGAAGCCTCACTCAAAATCAATCTAGCGGAAAACCTCAGTAACAACTACGAAATTATATTATCACAATGCGGAGGACTCTGGCATCACGTTGATTTATCGTCGTCCTCTTGTTAAACCGGAAATTGCTTCAGCCATCATATATTAAGTCGAAAGTCATCTCCCGATTAGATTACGGATAACCTTTCGAGTAATTTGCTGCTAGAAGGACCTATCTCCATTCCCTGGTTTTCTACGCTAGAAAAAGATCGAAAAGGAATATAATTTAGTGACAGGAAGGTTTGAAATGTGAGAGCAAGATACAAAAGAACAACAATGCTTGGACTGGACCTTTTTTAGTTAATATCAATGACCTGTCGTTTCTGGTGAACCTGATAAGATTGCGCTGTTTCAAGGCCGGGGCATTGGAAACCCCAGATCATCACTTTTCTATCCCGGGGTAGGGCTTGTGAGGTTCCCTGCTTGGATAGAGAGATATCTAGTTTTCATTATAGGAACCGTCAGCTTTTTTTAATACCGGAATATTTGCTTGTGTGCTCCAACTTTGCGCGTACTTCGTCCAGAAAGACACGATCAGGTTTGAGATCGTGCATCCCATCAACATATAAGGTATCACCAATCTGCATCTAGAGTATAACAGCCCAATTTCAAAAAACAGGCCCACAGGAATGTATCATGATCGAAGCAATATATGCGTACAGAAACAGCACGGGCAGTGGATGTGTCATCTGCTACAGGACGAGTGAGTCTCTTGCAGATCTATTCTCGTGACTGAGTTACGGATATGTATCGGGCCAGTCCTTTCATACGGGAGAAGGTGGAGAGCGTGAGTGCTTCATCACCGTTTTTGCTATCCCCATTGACCTCGCAAACGAGCTGACCTGGGCCCCAGGGTACATAGATATCCATGAGCCGAAACCATTTACCATACCGATCAACGATTCAATATTGTTTTATTGACTCTGCAAAGATTATACTTCATGCGTAAGGGGGCTCAGGCGCACAGGAAGCAAGCCAGTATCACAGAGAAGGGCAGTTCTGTCTCTCTCTGCTTCCTCATCTACATCCCGCTTCCATGTTTTCCACCAATTCCATGATCACTAATCCTACTTTTTTTATCTACCTCTTTTTGATTCTACTTGTTTTTTCGTCGCTTATCTTGCCGTGGGTCTCTTCATGTGGCTCCCCCCAAATATTGTGAATAGCAAGTCTCGCACAGATTTTATGACACTTGACCCTGGGCTGACCTCTTAGTTCTAGGCACCGCGAATATTCCTCCCTCCGGCTAGTGCCATCCGTCAGCAATTCGCTCTACAAGAGAGTTCTTTGGCACTATTAGAAACAGGGAGCGGATCGCAGCATGGAAGGCAGCGACGTTGGGTGCCATGTCATTGACCATGGACCCGACCCGCATTGACGTGAGATGGACACTGGGAATTGCTTACGGAAACTAGAAGAGGTAGACGGCAAAATTTACTCGAAATATTTCTAAAGAATGGCATTTTCCGTCCCCTCTCATGGTAAATGATCATTTAGTACAAATCTTAGGCCACTGAGGAGCGAGATTCCTCCCCATACCTGCTTTCTTGCTCCTTTCCACCGGCCCTTTATTGTACGTTCCATTTATCCCATTTCTCTCTATTTTTTAATTGGACCAAGTAGCGTTTCCGTTAGAAATTCGGTGGTATTGGGATAAACAGTCTTCCCGGATTTACTTCTCCTTGTCCCAGGAGCCACACTCTATCGGTCTAGCTGCTCATTTTGGAATATAGTATTGGAAAGATGCCTAAAGCCGCTCCGCTGTTCGTTGTCTTATGTTCGCGAGTAATAAAATGATCCGTTTAGCGTAGGAGAGGTCACAACGAAGGTTGGCTGACTTTCGAGAGTCAGTAGTCCTGACGTTAAAACTGAGGCTTCCTGTTAGTTTGCGGAAACCAGGAGAGAGAGAGAGAGAAAGAGAAAGGTAAGCAATTTGATGTACATGTGTAGAATTCCGCTATAAATAGTCTATGGTCGACAAGTCGGTTTTGAATGGAGCCAGGGAATGCACTCTTCAGCACCAAAGGAGCACATTGTGCAGGAGCAAAAGTCATTCAAGCCAAGTCTCAGAAAGCATCACCTGAAATCTCGGACATATCCAGGACATTGTTCTAGCCTGAGAATTTGGCAGGCATAATGACGGAGTTCACTCAAAGGCTAAGGCTAAAGGCGAGGCCAGGTGTGCTGCGAGTTACCTTCATATTGCCAATCCGACTTGAGGAGAATCATTTCCACTCGCTGCAAGGGTATCCTCCCCCAGACAATCTGTTTAAGTGTACCAATGCCGATTCCTAACCCCTACCGATAACTCTAACATCCTTTCTCTTTCCCAAGCCTTACTCCGGCGAACTGCTGCGCTGTTCCGAGACCGCACCCCAAACGACCGAGCAAGGACGAGCGCACGCCGCAACAGGCCAAAGATAACACGAAGAACAGCGATGCGTATGAGCTCGAGCACATCGCCGATTCTCATGTCAACTTCACCGTTTCCACCCTTATCAGTGCAGGAAGACTGTGATGGCCCCAAACATATAGTATCTAATGCTGAAGACGACCACGCTCATAATTGTTCTCCCCCCTCCTGATTGCATCAATGGATTCGCAGGAGGCAGTGTAAGGCATCGTCAGGTCGAAGGGAAAGCAACAACCAACTACATTAAATAACCCCGAAGGACCAGATTGAAGGCCCATATTTCGTGTGCTCACTTAGCCTTTGCGCAGTTTGAAGAGCACAAGCTAGGGTACTGTACGTTTTCGGTCTACTCATTGCCCCCGGAGTCCCTGCTATTCACCCAAATCGCAAGAAAACCTACTTTAATACGAAGCCCAAATCGCAGTGGAACTTCTCAGTGCACTGAAGAATCCGATGAAGGCAAGGAGCCCGGCGGCACGGATGATTCGGGGGATACAAGTTCGCTACAAGCCTTACTGTTGTTTTTCTGCTCGATTTAGAGCTGAGCTAATAATTCCGGGGCCCTTGCCCTGAAGCAGTTCCTTGGATCCGCCACAAGGCATCGCTGATGTGACGAAACGAAAACGCAAGCTCACGCACCATCCGCAATTATAAACGAGAGTCAGCTTGGTGACACAGATAATCCAATATCTCTACACTTTGGAACATCAGCATTTGCCAAGGCCCGACGGTTGTCTCCTATGATCACATTACGAAAATTCTTCCTGTGTTATAGGAGAAACAGCGGTTTTTTTTTGCCAAGGCCATCTCATGAGACTACAACTAGAGTATGGCCACACTCAGCCGCGTGGGAGAGCCTTCTCTAGCTACCCACACAGAGAGGTAGAGTGTCCCTGTAGCCGTAGATGGCACCCCTCTCAGGACATCCAGCGCCCCCGTGAACAGTGTTGCCTCCACTACCCAGCTAGCCGCGTTGCGGGCACGAAAACCTAGAGCGGGTCCGATAGTGTTGATGTCCACTCAAGATGGCAATTTGGAAATTCAATTCCAGTCTTTGGAATATTTTTTCAGATATACCAAGGCTCGCCGTGCGCATCCGATTGAAGTCCAATCCAGCACGGTTGAGCAAGGGAGCGTCAATCGCATACGCCAATTTCCGTCCATATGTGGCTGCATCCGCTTCGATAAGAAAGGGCTATACCAGCATGTGATATTGGTGATTTCAGGAGTTCCTATTCCTAAATGACCGCACATGCCGAGCCTATTGTTAGCTCCGTGGAACAAAAAAGCGGTCAGTCAGATCCGATGACAAAGGGGAGGAAGACGGGGGAGGGATAGACTGCAGATAAGGGTTGGCATGGAGAACGCAACATATATAGAATCGATAACAGCCAATAATCCAGTCTCCAATCCTCTATATCCACTGATGAAAAAGTGCCAGAAGGGTCAGAGACTCTACCTCTCACCAACAAAAATGCTGCCTCATTCGATCTGTTACACCTGGGTGTGCGATGCCGGGTAAGAGAATTTATTATTTTCAAGGCATGACCCACGAGCATCATAGTAGACAACTAGTGAAACTTTTGCCCACAGCCAATTCGTTCTCGACGAAAACTAGATTGGACAATCGCCACGTGTCATAATATCGCCTAGAGTGTCGGCGACATCCTCGGAGTCAAAGGTAGAACAGAAAATTATCGGTTTGTCCCAGACTGACGTCCCATGTCTTAAGTTCTCTATGTTTATTTAAAAAATAAAATAAAAAAATTCAAAAAGCGGGACGATGAAATAATGGAAAATAATTATGATAATAATAATAATAATAATGATGATGATGATGATGATGATGATAAGATAGAAAGAAAAAGGTGAGACAGGCCGACTGGTGCAACCATCCACCTGGGCAGCGCGGTAAAAGATTTGAGTTGAGAATCAAGCTTGGAGTGGATAAACCAAACACCAAACGCCTTGTGTGTAAGTACACACTTTTCATGCAGTGAGACAAACCATGATTTGTTTTCCATATTCAAACATAATATTGTAAGTTCAAATCTGAGCTTATAAAATATATAATTGTAATAACTCACTGACTTATTTTCTCTAAGGATTATATAACTAGACTAGTGGAAGCTTCCTACTTGAATGATTGAACATATCCACCTTTGGAAAATCAGAGCTAACCTAGACCAACACACGACGGCCAAATCTCCAGGCTTGGTACTGATTAGCCATCGGATAGCAGAGGACAAAGAAGTTAAATAAGATCGTCAGTCAGTTGATGTGATCCCGGAGTTCCATTAGCGGTGGCCCCCATACACCTACTCCACGACGCTCTAGGCGATTCCCATGGGTCAAATTCATGCAATGCCCGAACATCCTCGAAGCCTTCTTCATGCTTTAGCCTCACGCATTTGGGGGAATATTCAGAAAGCCAAATTCGATCGTCGTAAGCCTAGAGCCTCATTAGTCAATTGCTTAGCCGAAACTCCAAAGCTCGAGGCTATCCCTCTAAGTCACGCATATTCAGGGCTTCGGGGCTAAATTACGTCCAGCAGAGTCCTGGAGGCAGCAAATCCCAATCGTTTCTTCGTTTAGCCTATAAAATGGTGCACTGGAATGGGGAGGCAGGCGTCACAGAGGCGGTTTCAGAGCCAACCGACGGTAGTTGATGGCGCCACTCTAGGAGAAGCGGTAAATGGAGACGATGCAGGGGTAAGGCTTCGGTTCCTTCTCTCAAAAACCAAATATGGAATGGTTTTGATCCATCCTCCGAACCCCCCCAAAAAAAATCCTTCAAAAGTCAGAAACTAAAAGGCAAGAATACGAGGGACTTGGGTGTGAAAATTAGCTATCCCCAAAAAGTGCATTGGTGCAAAAACCAGCACGAGGCCTGTTTATTTGTGGGTCACTCGAAGTCTATTCGTAAACCAATGGCACCTGTTCTCGCTTAATAGACGCTTGCTAACCTGTCACTTCAAGCCTAGCAGACCCCTCGTGTTGTAGGTAGGTTTAGGCTCGTTCAAACATACAGTAGCGGCAAAAACCGAGACTTCCTGGTCTAGGCTGCCGATGATAGCGGCCAGCTACAGTTCTGCGCCCCATTCTTCGTCAACAAAACCCTGGCTAGACCGCCGCAAAGTTTTGAGATATGCATTACTCCGGGTTTGATCGGCTACTTTTGTTTTTTGTTTTAATATAAAACATGATTGGCTTTACTACCTGATTGTGTAATGGTGGATTGTTGTATCTTGATGGCTTGAGCAGTTTTAGAATAGTCTTGATAGTATTTATAGACCTATGCTTCCACTTTCGCTTCAACTTCTTTTTGTCTGTCTTTAACACCTCACCTATCTTGGTTTTTGTTAGTGACTAGCTGTAAAGTGTCCTTTCCCTCACTGCCAAGCCTGACGCGAGACTGACGATTGAGACTCAAGTAGCAAACATGAGAAGTTCGATAATCTTACCCATCCTATTCAGCGAGATTCAGATACGCAACGTTTTCGATCCCACCGAATAGTTTAACAAGGAACATTTGAAGGTGCATTTTGGTTGGTTTTAAGGACGACATCCTACAACCTTGGGTCTTTCCTACGGCCAACGAGCTACTCAACACAATACTCAACAAACCCGAGGACAGCGACCCCGGGATCTTCTCGATACCAAGCCACGGGCAGGAGCAGAAGAATCAAAATCATCCTCTGGTACTTGGTTAAGTACGATGCTTGAAAATAGGCCTAGGAAGGGCAGGAAATGGAGATCGGTGTCATGAGGCGGGTTCCGTCAGGCTGAAGACAGGGTGAATCGATGGCAACCGCTTTGCCCCGAGCTAGAGATGTATAGTAGACCTTTCCCATTCAATTGTGATTGGCTTTTCCTGAAATCTAAATCATTAAGCGCGATCAAAGGCAGCCTGAGCAAGTCAGAGTATCCTACCTTATATGTGAAAAGCTAAGCAGAAATTTTACTTGGGCTCTATTCATTCGAGGCAAATGCACCTTCTTCGGCGTGTCTTGTTTGGCGAACCCGCTTTAGTGCTCCGATTCCTTCCTAGGCGGCAGCGTTACTACGCCGTCATACATAAGAAATATCAAGTTTGACAATGGTTTCACTATATACAATAAAACGGGGGCGACTACAGATATGTCAGGTACATCTTATTACTTTAAAAGTGCCCACTACCCCCAAAGGCAAACAGGATAGAACAAAGGAGCAGGCGTAGAGGGACGGGACACCCTGGCGGTTGAGACTGCTCGCCTTACATACGCGGCGATACATCAGCAGAGTAGTAACAATCAAGATTCATGACTGCTCCCCTCACTGGTATACATAGTAGTCCATCTATAGTAGAGGGTAAACTGAAATTAATTACTAAAAACTAGCCACTCGCAGCCACCCAGAATCTTGATCTAGCTAAGTTAATGACAAAGACGAGGTTCAGCCTCAGAACACGATTGACCAGCTTCTTCGCCACACCTATTCCACTTATTTCCCCCCTCCCCCTCCCGTTCTCCAATTCACCTCCCATTCAGTTAAAGCTTCGTCAAAATATTTCTCTTCATCTGTGACATAATAAAAACATTAAAGAAGCTAAGGTTGGCCTAAAACACCTAGCCCCCTCTTTGCGACTTCTTCCTTAACCACCGAACCCAGAGGATTAAAAGCCCTCCCAAAAAAGTCCACGGGTGGGCTTTTGACCGCTACGAAGACTCTGAGGCCTGGGCAGCTCGTATGGCAGCCTGATTAGCGTAACTACCTACCTGAAAGAAAAAAAAGTATATAAAAAAGGTCGATCTGGTAAAAGAATTTCGGGGATCAGGTTTTGAGCCCCAGCCGTCGACAATTCCCTTGTCGGCGCTTAACTAACCTGAAATGTACTAGTTCTCTCATGAATCCTTGGACAGGCCCACTTCAGGACATGCCCCGACTCGTGCGATCCGTCAATATGCGGGTCAGAAACCCAAGCTAAAACCGACCTCAGCCAGACGGTGTTGGGTGGCGGCAGCGAGCCCTAAATAATGCAGAGACAAAGCGCGACGCCTTGTTGGATTTGCTTCCTCTCCGACAACTCCGCCGTGCTTTGATCTCTGCTGCTCCGGTAGACTCAGTTTGGGTACCCGCAGGGGCTAAATACCAATGAGAAAGAATACAGCCGGCTTACCGCATCTACCTGTGTCCGTACTTTTCTCCCATGGTGTCTCTGGGCGCGCGGCGACTGACATCGGGTTTCCACCACACACCCCCAGACGGTACGATCCCGGCGTGGGCTGGCTTCTTCGGGCTCAAACGGCGTGAGTCATTATGGATACTCTATGGATACCCGACAAATTGCAGGAGAATGATCGCCACCCACCATTGTCGACGTCGAAGCCGCGCAAGGCTACAGGGGGTAGTCTCAATCAAACCGGTTGGCTGCATGGGCCCAGTCACCGATTGCACGGTGAATTTATGTGGAAGTAGGCGGTGGGATACCGACTCATACTCTATACAGTAGATGTTAGACAATGGCCGCCTTTGATCCTGCACGTTGCCCTGGGCTGGGCAGACTTCCACCGTCGACAGCCGAGCCGCTGAGTGATTTCCCCAGTTCTTGGATGAAAGAGAGCCAAACAAACGGGCCAAGCGGGAACCATCACCCTCGTTCCATCGCTGATCTCAAGATTCATGTTTTTCTTCTATGACCACCAATAACGACTCCTCCCTCGCAACGCTGCTTTCTACTCCCTGCTACTCCCACAACCCGGTGGTTACTCCCTGTTGCTCCCACTATGTTCCTTTCGGATCCCCTTTTGGTCCGGATGTGCGCCCAGAAATCGTCTTACCTCCTTCTTGCCATCACCACCGACGAGCTATTGGAGATTTAAACCGTTCCCTCCGCCGTTAACCTGTCCGGATCGCAGTCCTATCACTGTATAATACACCCTTCCTGTGGTGTTTTATCTAAAATGATCCCAAAATTCACCGCCCCTTCCAAGCCTTCTCAGCTCTCAACTACCTCGAATCCAACCTCCAAATCTCGTCGTGCGGTCCACATGTCTGCCGTAGCCACCGCTACAGCTAACACTACAAAACAAACTCCATCTGCGTCAGCACAGAACGCTACAAATCACGAGTCTACCCATGCTTCTCAAACCAAGGACAATATATCCTCGCGTACACAGCGATCGAGGACCGAACCACACCCAAGCAACAAACCTCTCGACCAGATCTCCTACAACCATGGTCTTGATGGCCAAATTGGTGCACTAACATCACCCGCGATTCGCGCTCTGGAGTTAATCAATTCCGATAAGCTATTCCGTCGGATCGAGGACACGTCCGTGAAAGTGGAACCATCCACAACGGAGCCTTCTGCTAGTAAACCGCGACCTAATCTAAGTGCCATCGGCAAGCAGCTCTTCGAGTTTGCAGCTGCCGCTGTTTTGGATGACTACACCCCTGTTCCCGAGGCCGAAGCATGGTGGGAAGAGAGGCGACACGAATGGAAGAGGATGCAAATGGAGAAGGAAAAACAGCCGTCCCTGGCAGTTCAAAGGGGGAGGGGAAAGAATGCTGGGCAGTTCAACCAGTATGGAGAAGAGTATGTTGTGGTGCCCGCCGGGTTCGATTGGTATCGGCCCAACAACACCTATGGCGATGACCAGCTCCCTATGCCCCCGGCGCGTCTCCGATCCCATGATCAGGCAGAGAAAGACCGGGCTTTTGGCTTGCCTGGGCGGATCAGCGAGCGAAACGTTCTTCTTGAGGCTCCGTTCATGTTCAAGGATGTCAATCAAGAGCGAGCCAAGATCAGGGCGCGTGAAGCGGCCAAAGTTAGAGGGATTGCCCTTGACAGACCCATGTCACTGAGGGATATCGAGCGGTTGGTCATCCAGCATGACACTACTGCCGGATTTGTTCCATCGGTCACTCCACAGGAATCATCTAGGAAGGCGCCAACGGAACCACCATCCCGCAAGCGACGCCGTGCCAAAGCCGAGCCAACTGAACCTACCCACAAGCCCAAAAGACGACGTCAAGATACGACAGCAGAGACACCAAAGCCATCCACCACTGCCACTACGACTACTACTAGTGTCGCCCCAGAAACCCCAGCTACGCGGAAACCTAGTTTAAAGATCAAACCCACCTTCTCAAAGGGCTCAGTAGTAGCCGGCGCCGCAGCAAATCATACCCCCGAAAAGTCCACAAAACGACCTGAAGATCCCGCCTCTGAGGCCCAGAATGCAAAGTCAGCTAATGCCCTGCCGTGGCCGTTGAGTGATTTGCCCACTTCTTGGGCAAATTTCTCATTTAGCTCGCAGGATTTAGAACACAATAATGGTATGTGATGAACAAGGCTCGTCCTACTCTTAAGTACAGTAACAAATTTTTAAGCTCCCAGATCAGCGTCCATCGCGAAAAGCGCCACCAACCACGAAATTACCACCCCCTTGTTGGACAGCACAACCCGGAACTCTACCTCATCAATATACTTCCTGCTCAAACAACTGCGCGAGTTTGATCCAATGGAAGAGTTCGGGTACGAACCATGTTACACAATACCTTAACATCCTCATGTACTTAATATGACTTTTACTGTGCTACCGTTTTGTGTGTACTCCATCTTGCAGATTAAAGCCAAGAGAGTATGGGACATATGAATGTCAATAGCTTAATTGATTGATTGATTTTCAGCCTCGCTTGAAGGCTCCCACAAGGCCGTCACCAGCTATGAAGCTTTCCATATACCAAATATATATTTCTTACGCCTCTTATCTTTTGCACCAAAAGAGTGTGAGCCCGAAGGGAACCAGTGACAATGAGAAACCCACCTTGGGTACTAGGCCGGATAACGTAAGAGAAGCGAAACGCCACCAAAGATAGAAAAGAGAAGGACCGCTCTCACGCCGCGGAAACGGACGTTCCGGGTCTGGTCCACCAACACCATATCCGCGATGGACAGAACCAGCATCCACACGGAACTTCCCCGACAGCTGCCCTTCCCTGGTTGAAGGGTAGCAAAATATGCAGCCGCTGGGCAAAGCCCGGGTCTATATATTCAAGAAAGAAATCAAGCCTGACAAGGCATCCGAAAGCCACCGCCGGTGTGCAGAACAAAGGAAATATAGGGAGGGAACAAAGGACCACATTATATATTACATCAGGATGAGGGTGGATCAGGAATAAAGCTTTCATCGGACTCCCCGAAAATTTTCTCGTAGATTTGAGATAAGATTTTCGCGTCCGCTCTCAAACTAGGAGAAATGTGCTGACTCTTCAGCAGGAAAAGGATGGTCCTTTAAAGGAGACGCTCCAGGTCATTCCGGTCCACCAACTCCGATAGATGTGACATGTATGTTATGGACAGCACCAGCATGTTTCCAAATTGTCTGCAAGGTTAGAAAGTTAGCAGGGAAATTCCGCACATCATACTAAATAACAAGGAACAACATACGCATGGGCAGTTCCAAAAATATTTGTCACGACTGGTCGGCCTTTGATTCCATCAAATGCCTCTGTGCTCAGCATAGCTGACTCCACGCACACCTTACACGCTCGTCGTAGCTTTGAGGGTAGGTCACGATACATAATAAAGGATAGGCCACCTTGGTTTGTTGGTGCTAAACTTCGGCCAACAGCGCCCGGGTCACTTGACATTTGCATCATATTCGTCGCGCGCTGGCTATGAGTCATCGAAGGTGACACCTGCTGAGATTTCGAGCCAGACATCGCTGCTGACCCGGTAGGCGAGTCACTGATGTTCAAGAAATGGAGGGCATGGTACAGGAGAGGCCGGTGAATGATGTATCGCGCGCCATAGTATTTGGCTCTCATGCGCGCGACATTGATATCTCGGGATGGAGGATCGGTGTCCTTCCACCTCATTACCTCGGGAAGGCTATGCCGCCACAGATCCAAGTTCATGCTCAGAATCTCCTGGACGTTGGATGTCCACCGGTTATGGCCCGATTCTGCAATTCATCATTAGTGAATATTGTCAATGAGTTTCGTAAGCCTTACTCTCAACTTTGTACAGATCAGTATGGACCCGATTGAGAACCTTTCTCAAGTGTATCTGAGCTGAGTAGAAAAACATCATCATTGTATTAGGGGCCGAGATATCGTTGGGCAATGAAAGGGTAAATCGGCCCTTGGGTAACGAAATTCGTGCCTCGGAACGGGATATGCCGCTTGCAGGAAGATCTAGTTCTGCCAAAATATCACTAGATATCAATTGAGCATCTTCAAAGCTTTTCAAAAGTAGAAGTCGGGGGTTCGAACCACTCTAGTTGCAAACAAGTCCAGTAGGCAAAATTATAGAGATCCTTCTCGTGGCCATCTTCCATTTTCTCATACCGCTTCCTATATCTTGTGTGAGCACACAGATTCCGGCGTGACCAAGTCGGGCAAAACTTACGATCGAACCAGCACTTGGCATGCCCTAGCAGCCTGGAAAATCCACCTGTGGCTCTGGAAAGGGTGGGCGAGTTGACCGGTGTACAAACCTGTGAGCAAGGCGGCGTGGACATGCGGTAGCCTGTTCGCCCCTTGGAGGCTCCCAAGGATGTTAGTTGCATATCCATAGTATACCAGACCAGGAACAGTATCAATGTTTCTCAAGGGCTGATTATCCACCGACACCTCTGCTACTGAGGGTAAGGAAGAAGACCGAGACTGGTGTGAGTAGAAGCTGCCTTGTGGCGCAACTGTTGTATTAGATCCATCCGGGGATTGGACAAGGTGAGAAACAGGCCCAGGAATATATTCGTTCCGAAAGTCGACAGGCCGATCAGTGACCGGTCCTTGAATGGGATTGTCCTGGACCTGGCAAATTCGGCCAAGAGCAAGGATCAAGAGCATAATGGCATTATCAATCAACTTGTCAATCTCCCGACCATCGACATGGTCGGCTGTGACTGCTGTAGGAGAGTGCACATTACCACCAGTCCCCTGTAAATTCTCGCCAGAGCGTTTCCGCTTCACACCCCGCAGCGAGTCTGCGGGGTGGTTGCTGTGTGGTAAGGATCTCGAAGGAGAATCCGAGCAGTACAACTGGATGAATGTCTCCATTTTTGCTTCCACCTCTTGCTGGTCAAGAAATGGATGGAGCTTGTGAATGTGCTCCATGTATGAGGCGTAAAAGCCGCGCACAGTGTCACCATCTATGCACAACATTCCAGCGTCATTAATACCCCTCCGTTCCAGTGTTGGGGCCTTGCTGATTCCAGTGGGTCCCATGTTATTCCAGGTAGCACCAGGTGGTGTATTATGCAAATATCTGTCGTCCCGGTGAGGGCTCAAGCCTGGATGGCTGGTGGACTTGGCTGAAGAGGATTCATCCCCCTCGCCTCGACCATAAACCCGAATGAGATCACGATCCTCCTCTAATTTCATCACATAGTCCTCATCATACTGATAAGGGTGGATCAGTGATTTAATTGTGCTCCACCCAAGTAATTTATGCGCAGCTGTTGTATGCTCGACGGGGATTGAAAGTTCGCCATCTTCCCCAGTTTGGAGAAGCTGCTCAAGGGCCGAGTTACTCCGGTCAGATTTCTGGCCATTTACAGTCTCCTCCTTGTTCTTTGGCTCTCGGGGTGCCTCTATAGCATCTGGTTTTGAGAATTGGTATGCGAATTGTTTCTGGGGCTCTTTTTTAGCAGATGCGGCAACTCCCCCAAGTTTCGCTTCTGCGTTTAATCGGCCGAGTAGTAAAGACTGTTCCACTTGGACTGCCTGGAATTGTTTCAAGCGATCTTTAAGTCGGTCCTCGAGCTGCTGCATGCGATCCAAAAGAAGCTGAGTAGCTTTTTCTGGTCTAATACATTTTGTTAGCAAGGGCCGTTGCTGGAACTGTGAAAACACTAACTTGTGTGGGGGAAGGCCTTTATAAACGCAAATCAGATTATTCTCTTTGCAATGGCTACACGCCGGACGGCCTTCATTGCATTTAGCTTTCCTCGCGCGGCACTGGTCGCAAGCCTTTCAAAGCAAACAAAGTTAGCCAATCCTGTCTAGTGCATCTTGATCCGTGGACTTGTATATACCTGTTGAGCTCGGGCTGCCTTCCGCGGTCGCATACCAAAATCTTGGCTTTGGTAGTAATTTGACTCATAAGGAGCAGGTGTGTGTGAAATTTGCGGAACACTGGTGGGATACTGGGCGGGAGGAACTGAAGTTGGAGGGACCGACGGCGGAGGAGGGGGCTGACCTCCGCTGCCATGCGGATCTGGAGGAGGAAAAGACATTCGATGGCGATAGTCCGGGGGTGCAGAGTGAGGGGTGGGTTCATGCGGAGCTCCGTTCATGGGGTGGAAACCTGCATGAGACGGTGGAGGCTCCGAGGGAGTATGTGCCGGGCCAGGCAGGCTGCCTAGTCGACCGTATAGGCCATCGGGGGGTAGCTGTGGCAGTTCTCGGTTTTGCATAACAGGATACGCGTATGAGGGAGGTTGGGGGGCGCTCGACGTTCGACGTTGTTCCAACGGGTGGGTATCAATGGGAGAAGGGTATGGACGCCATGAGTGGCCATACATGCCCGGGGGACCTGGTGGATGATGCGGTCCTTCCGGGTCTGTTGCGATGCCCATCGTCGAAGATACAGGTGCGACAGCAACAACTGTGTCACCATATGTCCTCATCGGGGTCAGAGGGTCTCAGAGAAATGTTCAAGATTAATCGATGCAATTTAAATGAAGGTGGGTAGGATTGAGGTTTAACTCGGAAAGGATTGAAGGTAAAGAGCGAACGGAGGATAAGTACTAGTCATAGCGGAAATCCAGAATGCAAGGAAAGAAAAGACAAGAGAAGAAAAGAAAAAAGTAGACCCTGCGCCGGGTCCCAGGAGAAATAAATCCATGCGACTGCAATCGCAAATCAGACATAACATTCAGCAAGGGTAAGCATTGTGATGCGGGGGCAACCTGGGGGTGGCCAAGTTGCCTCGCTCGAGATATCACAATCATCGCGCTAGCTACATATGCAATGCACGGGGTGCTCTGGAAGAGATCTTACCTGCGCAATTGGGCCCCGAAAAAAGCCGAGTTGCAATCATTAGACTCTAGATCCAAAATAGCTCCAGAGACGTGATATCTCCATGCCACACCTGATATCCCGTGGAGGAAATCACTCTGCGGTGATAGGCTCATTGTGCATAGTTTAAGCCATCCACCCCACCCGTCTTCGTTCCAATAAAATCGAAGAAAGAAAAAACAAAAAAAATAAAAAACCGAAACAAGGATAAATTACGAGATATTGGCGGCCATATCGCTTGGGAATGGAATACAGTATTTTTCAACTGACTCAGGACTACGCCAAGATGAACCCCGATTGAAACCGTAAGCCCAGGCTCGTGCTTTGACATCATTCCCGATTTTCTTGACTCCACTAGAACGCGAGCTCCTTAGTGAATCCACCGCAATAGGAGAGATTTAGCACACATCTTAATGACGAAGCAAGTCCGTGGACGGGTAGCCAGACAACACGATTGATTCGGAAATCGCGGGTGCTACCGTTAAGATGCGGACCCATAGTTTCACGAAATGAAGCCATCAGCCCGGCAGAACAAGTGGCAGACACGGTACCCACTGGCCCTTCAAGAGTCAGTGGACGACTACCGCGACCGCGACCAACCAGGACGCGGGGGTCCAAGATGCCCCCCAAAACACCTCCATTCTAGCGCGTTCTCGGCTCCTCGACGCGAAGGATATTCTGTGCTTTGAATTATGCACAGCGGCCTGAATTCTTGGGGAGAGGCTCAATTCTAGTCTTGGCGCCTATTTCCGTCAACTTATAGAGCCTCACCGATCCTCAAGCCTTCACGATGGATCACTCCGGTTGAGTATCCGCTTGTTCGAATATGACCAAAAATTTGGACTGCATTCCGTACGATGTGTTTCAGCAAGTGGCATCCGAATTAGATTGCCATGACTACATCCATCTCAGTCGGGTCAACGGGTCTCTCCATTCGTTGATGCAAAATGAGTCGATTGCACGCAACACAGTGAGAGTATGTGACTCCGCCCTTTTGCTCCTTCAGCAGGTCTTCGGAATCGAGAACTAAACCCACTAATCTTGTTTCTAGGGTGAGCTTCTGCACACCAAAGAAGGAAAAGCAGCTGGTAAAGCCAAGAAAGACTACCGCAAGGCCATTGGCCGTTTGTACGACATCAAGGAGTCGATTGCAACGGCGCAACCCTACTCAGCCTCAATTATTGGCTACGGGAGCTCCTTTCTCTATACTGGTGGTGCACTCTGTTACATTTACAATGATGAAATCCGTGCCTTGAATATCCACGGAGCCAGCCGGGTCGAGCAGGTCCTGAACCTTCCCAAGGTGCTACGTCGGGCTATTCGCAACTACAATCCTGCGAATGGCATGACTCGAGTATCGCTCATGAATTACAATGAGTGGGTTGTGGCATTCTTAGCTGAGATGGATGATCGACATGAAGCCTGGCTTTTGGCTGTGGACCTACAGCGGCGCCCACCATCTGATACAAGCGGCCGCTTGAGGCTCCGAATATCGCTGAATACCACAGAAAATTTGTTTGTTCGACACAATAAACTCCACCTCTACTACGGAACACGCTCTGCGGACGGCCCAAATAACAATCCTCGATGGCTTGTCAAGCATGCAGACTTGAAAAAGCGGGAAGTAAAGCCGGAAGTGAAACTGGATAAGCCGGAAGTGAGGCTGGATGAGTTTCCTGGTGCTGATATTGGGAAAGACGTGTGTTTTGAAATCTACAAGAATGACCTCTACGCCGTTTCACTGGACAATCATGAGCGAAATGACGAGTTCTGGGAAGCTTTTCGGGACATGTCGATACACTCCTTCTACATCTGGACCCGCTTATCACCGGAAACGTTCAAAGATGAGATGAAACTACACTACATCTGGCGGCGGCAGCAGCGTGAGGGCCCAATCCACAATATTTGGTCTGATCTTTCACTACGGGAGGACGAAGCAACCGGACAGCTCATGATTCTTGAATGTCGGAAAGAGTGGCTTGATGGTAGAAGTAGAGACTATCGCACCTACTACATGCAGCCACTCCCACCCCCAGAAGATGTGGACAAGCAACAGCCAGAGTCAGACTACTGTTCTAGGATCTCACTACCCGACAAGCCCCTTGAACGACCGCGAAAGCGACTTCGCAGACACTTCCATACCGAGTATGCAGATAACGCTGAACCTAAGCCCAAACACGACTTTATCCTGGCTAGAACAAAATATCGCACATATAACCCATCTGCATCTAGCTTTGTTGATGTTGTGAATGACCCACTCCCGAGTGGTCATGGTGGTGAGCTTGTACCTCGTGATCGAATGCGACTGCGGGTGGTATCGAGGAAGCGGAAGTGTCCCATCGACGAGAAAGGAGTTGAGGTTGAGGCGGGGTTCCTATTCAAGCCAGAACTTAGTGAAGCAGATGGACGTCCTGTCGACGGGAGCGAAGAGCGGTTTGACTCTCGCGGGGTGCATCTCTGGCCTCCAGATGATGCCCCTCAGGAGCTGAATCAACTACTTTGCCCATCCAAGAGGACGGGACCAGTGCAAGCCATGTCCGACGATCGAACGATAGTGTACTCGATCAATCACGACGGACCGCCGTCCGAAAACAAAGCACTGATTCTGATTAATTTCAACCCTGCGCTGCGGTTTCCCGGGCTACAGCGCATGAACTTGGGAGGTTATCCTCAACTTGCCTCTGAAAAATCAGAAGCTGCTGTTGGTATTGACAGACCGCAGGTCGGCGATATCGGACAGGAAAGGGCAGCACAGCACACGACCGTTGGAGGAAAGATGACAAACCACACTGTGCGAGAAGAGGCCGCTCTCTATCTGAGCATGGGCCGTGGATATTGGTTCCGGTGATTTCCAGCCCTCTTGCCGATCCAGGAAGATACTTGAAGAGAAGATAGGTTTATTAAAACTACTTTAAATAGTAAATAGGCCGGATGGAATACATACATTTACCACCTTATTGGAAGTTGGTGGAGTAGAAAAATTAGCAACCGGGCACAAATAGTAATAACCATAAAGTCTTGACCAGGTTGTCCAGACACATTAAAGCCAAAAACACGGTCAAGTATTTCAAATATGCATAGGAACAAATAGTTTGAAGGAAATATGTGTAGGAATAAATCCGAAGGGAATATGTGTCAGAATAAGTTAGGGAACCTTTCGAGATGACAGAGTCGGAAACGTCAGAAGGTTTAGGAGAATGTTCAAGGGAAGGCTCGGAAGGGAGTTTAAAGGGAAGTGAGAAAGTGGATCGAATGACGGGCAGCGCCTTAGAAAGCCTCAAGCTATCGACGGGGTGGCCGTCGAATGGTCCTGTTTGATTGAGGACGGATGCCATATGCCCCAGATCGACAACTGTTCCAGTTAGACGTAGGTCATCCAAGAAAGGGCCCTTAAGAATGCCGGTTTTGACACTCGCACAAAGGATATGGGCATCCACTTCGGGCCCAAGTTTCAACCCCGCCTCGGGCTCCTCAATATTATACCACGGCTTCTCTGAGGATATCTCGAACAGCTTCCATGTCAGCCATCGCAATCTTCCTCGGGTATGCTCACGTGTCAATTCCAGGTCGTGTTTTTCTTTGATGCTACTAGTAATTTCCTGCAACACACCATCATTCTCCGGGTTCCGGTTTTCCCAGGACGTCAGTAACAGCTTCGTCAAACCCTCATCTCCAATTCCCGGCCGCCAGTCGAGAACCTCCAAAGAAACATGCAGGGTCAGATAGGCGATTATAACCATTACCTGCCCTACGTCGAGGCCGGTTTCTTGAATAATAGTAAGCTTTAATTCTTATCATAATAAAGAGAGTTCGCTTACTAGGCTGTGTATCTGATGTCCCACCCATGCCTCTGCACGCACGGCCTATACCAATTGATGCAAAATAAGATAACCCCAACACAATGAAAAGAGAGAAGATATTGATGAGAGAAGGACTGGCAAAGAATGAAGAAGATAGACAAGGAGATATTATAAAGGGAACGAGAATGTTAAATGAAAGACAACATTGAAAAGGTAGAGTCACACAACATAGAGGGAAGATTGGTGACTCTGGCTCGAGAAGAACCCGTCCGTGAAGTTGAAAGGCCCGCTGACCGATTTAAATCTCTTCGTCCAGATCAAGAAAGCGTCCCATGCCAGAACGGAGAAACGCCTCCGAGGCAAATCCTATAGTCAGGTTATCCGGAAGTTCACGCTCGAGAACGCTGGTGATAGTGTTGCTGTAATTTTAAATACGAAACAAGTATTACGGTATCGCGCTGTCTTGATCAGTCCCCTGCTTGAGATGCAGGGCAGGGATCGCCGGCATGATCAGGTTGCGCCTCGAATTGGCGGGGATCCGCACTAATGTTCAGCCCCCACATACCTAATCAAAGGAAGCAAAAGTACCATCACAGTTCCGAGACAAAGACAGGAACCGGAAAGAGCGGCCGAAGGCCCAATATAGATAGTGACAGCTCAACTAGCATTTCTAAGCGACTATGTTTACTGATTCTTTTCGCAAGGGGCTCACTTGCTATCGCCTTAACATTCTCTAAATCAGGCAAAATGGACGTTCTCCATCGCTATGAGAAGTCTCCTCAACACCGACGGACTTCACTATATGCGCATTCCTAATTAAAGCTTACAAAGTGATGAACGGCCGCATTTATATTTTAGATCCCGTTTATATCTATCTCAATTACTACTACTGTTTGAGTCACCATTCACCCTCCCAGGTACCCGAAGAACTCAGATTATCCAAAGGCTGGTACACAATCTACCTCATTTTCCGGCACGTCCATGGGTGTACTTTATCAGGGGATATCTTCCCCTCCGTGAAGGCACTTCCACACCCTACTCCAGATAATATTCAGTGTATATTAGATGCGTTTGCAGCCCCATGGCTTCCAACTACGCTCGATATCCTGAGTCGCCCTCTTCCTACTGCCAAATGTCTTGCAGATACTTTCGATATACGGGACAACCCAGTGTTACTTGACGTTCTGTTTAAGTGCCTTAATAAGCATTGGCTCCATGAGGCTTCTAGGAGCCACCGAAGCAAATTTCATCAAGAGATGAAAAATGACATTTGTCCCTCTCAGCCATCCCCAGGAGCAAATGCATACATTCTACCACTTCCACCGCAAATCACGTTAGAAGGCGTCCCGATGAAGCTCTCACAGTGCACCGTATTCCAATTTCAGGCAACTGGGGGTAAAACATATCAACTCAATTGCCGTAAAATAACTTACGAAGCTCGGGTCTGGCACAAGGAGGCTTGGGAAAAGAGCAATGTGAAAACACGATGGCCATGGAATGTTATCGTGAAGGTCAACGGGAACCGCGTGACAAGATCACCTTTGACAACTCCCCAAATCATCACATCTTCCATTCAAGCAGGCACCAATACTGTTTGCGCTTACTCAACGAAGGAAGGCTCACATTACATAGCCATTGAAGTCAAAGATAGAAAGACTTGATAATTTCTTGAAATTGTGTTGTCACAATAAGTAGTTGGTTATATATTTACTACATGGGCCGCTGAAGCTTCTAGGCCTAAAGCCCACCAATTCTAGAGGTAGAGTCGCGTAACCGAGACTATCATCTATCAAGTAGCCCATCTTATCAAACGGCTTTGTTGGATTGTACGTAGCTTCTTTCTTTGCAGATGTACGTTGAAGAGAATTCCAAGCGGTGTTTGACCATACAGCACGTCTCGAATGGACCGTTATCACTATAGACAACCCTTCTCTGTCAGTGTACGGAGAACCTAAGAGTGGAAAATTAGAGAACCTAGGTCTCCCTTAGAAATCCGAGAGAAGAATCACGGTTGGTAAGATCCGATAACGTATTGTTTATCTTTGTCTCAGCAAGCAGCCATCCCCAATACAAAGCCAACAATAATACATCGTAAGGCTCGAAGTTGTTCTCGAATTTGATTTTCAACACTCACTAACGAAGAGAAATGGGTAGGTACAGAAACACACTTGATTAATAACAAAATCTTAGAGCATAGACATAATAAGGCACCGGCCAGTGCAGTGATGGTTTAACTTGGGAAATCCGAATGAAAGACACAGGGAATAAATATCAGATAAGGAAAGGAGCCGACGGAAGAGACAGGCCACAGTCGACCACTTCAGATTGACATAAGTCAAATATCACACGGTACCGCCCATGGAGGGTTGTTCACAAAGTCAAACCCCGGACCGGGGGGGGGGGGGTTAAATTCTTCTTCTATCGCTGCCTGGATCACCAATGGCTCTATGAAACATCGGCGAGCCTGCTCAACTCGCGCGTCAATAAAGACCCGTCTCTCAGAGTCGGATTTGAATGTCTCGGGAGAGTAGGAATCGGTTTGCATAAAAAGCCATTGAACAACCATTTGGCCGTCATTGATGGATAATTGCTTTGGTAAAGGTCAGCATAGAAATGAAATTTTGAGACAAGATATTACTTACGCTGGTTTCTTGGGCAGCTCCATATTCATCCAACGGCCTCTTGATAAAGGGGTATGGCACCGATTGAGCTCTTCGATGGTGGTTCATCCTTTATACATGAAATGTGTTCGGATTGTAAGGTACTCTGCCCTTGGGGGCAAACTGGTCTTAATATACACTGAGGTCTGGCAGTACCTAGTTATTTGTGTTCTCCTAAAGAAAACAAGCACAGGATTCATTGATTGTCAAAAATTCCAGACAGATCGCTAAAAATATTGAAAATGACCACAGGGGCTGGAAGACGCACATTGTAGCCCCTCCCTCGCACCTTGTTGACTGGTGTAGGGCCTTTAGTATGAAATAGCTTTGATAACGATTTAATAGCTCTCGAAAATGTAAAATACCACGAGACTATAAAAAAGACCATGCCACTAATGTAGAGTAGTGGATAGTATGTTAGGTTTGTATTTATGAATACGCCATTAATTTCCAAGTTTAGCTAAGTATGCTAGTGGAAGTTAAGGTCCTTATTCTTGAGTAAATAAGCTATATGAAAACTTTTAAGTTTTTAACCAATGTACGGGCAATTTAGAAAATAGTATGTACCGATAATCATCATTCTGATGGAGGTGGTTGACCATTCCTCATAGGCCATTTCAATCACAGTGGGTGCTTTTACATGTCGCTAATTGGCCCTTTAACTCGTGCCTGCCCCCACGTTGCTTTTCTACGCTGCTTTTCGACGTTGCTTTTCTACGCCGCTTTTCGACGTTGCTTTTCTACGCCGCTTTTCTACGCCGCTTTTCGACGTTGCTTTTCGACGCCGCTTTTCGACGTTGCTTTTCGACGTTGCTTTTCGACGTTGCTTTTCTACGCCGCTTTTCGACGTTGCTTTTCTACGCCGCTTTTCTACGCCGCTTTTCGACATTGCTTTTCAACGTTGCTTTTCGACGTTGCTTTTCTACGCCGCTTTTCTACGCCGCTTTTCGACGTTGCTTTTCTACGCCGCTTTCCTACGTTGGCAAATATGGAAAGAAATCGGGAAATTGTGTCAGTTGCGCCTTCATTGCCCAGGTCAACGCACAGGGACCTCCTAGAGCAAGGTCTGGCACTCAGTGATCTAGGAACCCACTTCGAACGCGGGATGACAGATATTAAGTGCCTCACAAAAGCCCACGCGAGGCAATCACACAGACTTGACCATTTTAAAGCGAACGAAAATTTTAACTCGAAAAAAACTCCATCCCCTCAACTACAATTCCTCAGCAAACTTTTCGACATCCATCCAATTTTCTTTTTAGCTATTTGTTTCTATTTTGGAAAAAAAGAGTGGAAGCCTCTTAATAAGCTGAAACAATGGGATATTGACAAGCTGGCTATCTCCGTTGTTACCTTATGGCTTCCCATAGAGGACGACAACAAACAATTCTTGGTATTCACCGATTTAAAATTTACCGAAACGACCAAGTATTTGGCTGAGAAGGCAAAACAATTTTGCCGGGTCGAGCAAAGACAAATTCTAGACACGCTTATAGAAAATTACGATGCCCACAATAAGACGAACCACGAAGGTATAATCTCTACGCGGTAAGCTTACCTCAAGAAAGTGCTAAAATTTCTTTAGATGGAAAATCCGACCCTTTTCTCATAAAATGCTACGACAAAGCCACGATAGCTATGGTGGCTAGCCATCGCAAACCTGGTGAAGAATCAACACCGTCGCCTATACCCAACGATGGCCAATCCCTCATACCCCAGCCCCGAGTTGGAACCAGTATAACGCACCTACCTAGCGATGCAGGAGAAGTTGTGCTATGCAACTCTAGCAATCCAACCTCTCTTCAAGTCGAATCAGCTCAAGGGCCAACGGCATCAAACCGCATCATGTCGGCACCACTCGTGATAAGTCCGAACGTACAATTCAAAGGCCCTGACGGCGAAAACCCAAACCGGACGGTTGGGGGTGAAACGAATGCAACGAGGGAGGAACTGTTGCCGCGGCAAGCTTCACAGAAGCGTAAAGCGGACGAAGCCGGGTTAGATGACTTGCAAGCTCAATGGCAGCTGAGCGAGCTCGCTAAGCTCGCCGAGCCTCGCCAAATAAGTATGTATATCCCCAACCGTGAGACCAATAGATGCTGACTCGAAATTAGATACAATAAAATACCCCAATAACACGACTGCAATGTATGTCTTGAAGGTGATAAGGTCCCAGCTTCTTGCCCACTGTGTTGCAGACCGACTCAAGCCTTTTCAATTGAAAGACTGCGATTGGCTTTTCGAATGCCTTGAGCAAAACGCATCGGAGAAGATCGACTTAGTAGTTGTAGAGAAAGGAGGCTTTCATATGATCCTTCCCAACGGCTATTTCCTCCGTTGTGACGATACTTTCATCAAGCCTCTTTTAGTTGGCAAAGCAAACGGGCTTGCCAACCCCCAAACAGCATAACGAACTCATCCTTTCCTAGCACAAGAATACCAAGTTGGCCTTTATTAACATTCCCCCGGCCCCTGTCAACCCAATTTGCGTCCCCCTCGCCCAATTTACCTGCACCTTTTTTGACAATTTCTATGGATCGGGAAGTTTCTGTCCATTCTGCCACAACTCCCCATACATTGTCATCGGAAATGTAGTCTTGCAAATAATGTGATTTGCCAATATCCATCACTTCCCGACGTTTCTAGAAAGCGGGAAGTATCAGTATTAATAATAAATTTTATGCATAAACAATCGGCATACTTTGTTTTTTTTCTCTTCCTCGATAACTTTCTCAATCATTTCCTGCGTGGCATCGGCGGGAAGCACCCGTATATCAGGTGCCGCTGCCATATCCTTCGTAAGTAGCGGTGTGATGATCCCGCATAAACTAGCCTGCTTGAGACGATGAGAACGGTATTTTTATATAAGGAACGTTAGTATTAAAAGAGAAATTTAGAAGAAAGGAAAGGAAAAGCCTTTACTACACTCCTATTTCCCGGTCAGCCGGGAGGGGTAAAATGCCCCGCGTTTCTCAAGAAAAGAATATGCCCAAAGGTGCCCGAAACGGCACAATTGTAAATTGAGGTACCTTAATCAAAGATTTATTACGGAAATTAGAGCCCATTTGAATAACCGTTGGTCTCTGACAACGTCTTGCCCTGTTAACAATTTTTGAGTGAAGGTGGGGAAACCAAGACTAACCAACTAGAAACTAGCACGTGATTCAAGCCATACATAAATATGGCTATTAAGTGGTATAAGAGCTTGTTAGCACATAAAATTCAAGTCAGAAATCCCTGGCCTTCATCAATAGGGTCCTAAACATATTTGTACGGCACATCTGCCTCAGGCGACTTCATAATGTCGTATATTCACAAAAGAAAGAAAAACAACCTAAACAGAAAGCCGAAAACACAAAATAGACCAACACATATGTACCATAAAAGTTCAAATCATAGATACCCACAAGAATGAGGCCTTTCGTTAATATATCCAGAGAATTGGTAAAGACAAGCATGCTTTCCGGCCGATATGGCACCGAGCAGGAAACAAGGGGCAAGACGATAGTAAGTATAAAATAAACAAAGCCATTCGTAGATCGCGTGAGGTCGTTTAAATCGAACAGGATTACTCTGCTCCAACTATATTACTTCATTTCTATGCAACCGATCCAGCTACCCGGAGGTGGGGTGGGATGCATAGGGCGCCCATAGTATTAGGGTGACTGAGAGAGATAGGGCAGAATGATGTTCTAGAGTTCACTATTTCCAAGTGTCCGTGCTTCTCGCGGATCGGGTGATCTGGGCCATGAGCTGAAGGGTTCATTGGCATCTGAAAGTGAATCGGAGGTGGTGTCCAAGTGTCGAAGTGGCTGACGTGATGTGGCATAGGCATGGGCATAGAGCGATGGTCACCTGATGCGGACGAGGTAAAGGACGTATTCGATAAGTAATCAAATTCAGTGGGCCGATCATGAGGGCTAATCATGGCGGAAGCTCCAGGCGTTGCTTTGAGGACCTGGTGGGAGGAATATGCGTCTGCGAACTCGGTAGGTGCTGTGAAGGAAGTTGGATCCTCTCTCGACTGGCCTCCAAAATTGAGAGGCTCTGGGATTGGATACATATGACTCCTGTCCGCTCCCATATGGAAGGAACGGCTCTGACCCAAGGACATGTGGTCCATAGATGTAAACGATGTGGTTAATTGTTCTGACGATGGAGGTGTGAGAGGACCATCATCTTCCTCGAGATCGTCCACCTCCGCCCTTTGTCTCGTGTCGCTGAACGACTCATTATCCTTCGTTTCCCTGGGGTTTGCGTCACGGTTGAGGACATAAACAACAGTGTTGGCGTCTGAGTTCACAAGCCTCATCAGTAAGATTCTTCCCAGCGAGGGCAGTAGAAGGAACATACCAACTTCGCCTCTCTCAAATCGCTCCTCCAACCTCCGGACCCTGAAGATCTCATTCATGATTTCCATCCTCTCCTCTGGTCGTAGTTGTCGTTTTGAGTCATGTGCCACCTCTTGCAACTTATCAGAAGTAATGCCAAACTTGCCGAGCTTACGCAAGATATGAATCAATAGTCGGAGTCTCTCTGTCGCATAAAGGATAAGTAACGTGACATGTCAGTCGAGGTTAGGAAAACCCACGTTCTTTCTTGAGATGATCCGGTTCCTTATGCTGAACACCAGCAGGCCACCACTCAGGTTTTGTCTTCTCTGGGTCTCCCTTCTCACCTGGGGGCGCACCTGCGCGGGGTCTGCCACCATTGTAGGGATGCTTCGCCTGCTTTCGTGGCTCAATAAATTTGATGAAAGCCTTAGCGATCTGACGGCAGTTGATCTGCTGGAAGTGCTTGAGTGCAGTCTCGTAATATTCTAAAACCTTTTCGGCATCACCAATCTCCAGTGCGGCCATGTTTGTTGAAGAGTAGGCGGGCAGTTCCTCAATGGGGTTGGAATAGTGGTCGGAGAATGATATCTCAAGCGAATGATCATGGGCTGAAGCCTTGCGGCGCTTACCATGACGATGGTAAACATCACGGCTATAACCGTAGGGCACACCTGAAACTTCTAATGAGCGGTTTTATTAGCTCATGGTTTTAGAGACAGTGAGGGGCCCTGCTAGTTGTCACTCACTCCGAATCAAAGGTTTATGGTACCCAATCTTGGAACCAAGAATCTCGAGGAACTTCTCCCGCACGTCAGGTGTGAAGACAGTGCCATTCTGTTCCTGAATAGAAGGAGACTCGAATACCTTAAGCTTGCCCATGTTGTCTAGACAGATCAAGGCATAGTGGGGAAAGGGGAGAGTGAAGGATGTCCGCAACGGAGCACCCACAGGCTGTTCATTCCTCGTCAGTTCCCGTCGGGATCTATATGCTCGTCGCCTTAACTTACCGGGGCGCTCTCCCAGCCACCGGAAGCATCTTGCATAGAAGATGAGGGTCGTTTGACTGCCCCCGACGCAGAGTGTGGAAAGGGGGCAGCGACAGGCGCATTTCCAACCATTGTAATAATGTGGTAAGCTTAGCAAACGTAAGAGAAGGTCTGAATGAGAGCAGATGCTGGATTCCGGGAGAGAGGCATCAAGGGAGTATATATACCTGGTTATACTAAATACCTAGATACACAAAAGTCCCTCTTCTGCAGTATGGGGAGCCAAAGCGCAAGTTTAACTCCCATGGTGCGTGATGGGGTTGGACCCGGTAAACAATCTAGATCACTTGGTATAGATCGTAAGTCTCTGATCGCCGTCGATTCGCAACTGAGGGGTACATACTTCCCGCAACAGAAGTTCCCTGTCAATGTGACCAATCGAGACCCAAATCTGTGCTTCGCATCACGCTGTGCTGAATTGAGGACCCTCAGTGCTGATCCCTGTGTGGGAAGTAGGATTACCGGTACTATGTAGTAACCCATTATACCTAGACCTGCCTATCTTCCGCGATTGCCGATGAGATGAGATGGGACGGATTCAAATGATTTGCGGGCCGGCACAACGGACCACGGGGCGGGTCTCTGGTCGCTTGCCCTGGAGTCCGGAGGATGGCGTCTTCCCGAATTGAGCTAGACAGTAATTCAGCGTCGGAAACCACGCGATCCCTGCATAGCGCGAAACTTGAGATGATAACTGAGTGATGGGTGGTTCCATCTAGCAATAACGATTTCCTCTTAACGTTGTCTCGGAGAGGGATAAGGTTGTTAGGTATACGACCAAGTTCATAACACATCTAAGGAGAACCCTCGATACAGGAAGTGTTCAACTGTTGTAAATACGTTATTCCATTCTCGAGAACGCAGAGAACCCCTGTGGAGACTGGGAGAACGACGGGCATTGGCAATGACCTTTAGGTTTTGGCACTCACTTCCGCAGGGAGGAGTTAACTCCAAAAATAAGGAGGGATGGATGGAGAAACGACGCTCGAGTCAGACCCCATTTTCAAAATAGGTGACGCTCGAAATTGTTATGGGTAGCTGCACGGCTTCACTTCCGAGTACTTTTACGCGACTAGCATCGGTCGCGGTACAGATACTAGGCTCCAGACTAAACACAATGTGGCGGGCGAGATACCAGGGAATCCTCGGAGCCAAATTTTTCATCGACAAGGGTTGTTGGTCGAAAGAGCTGACTTCGGAGGAGGAACTGCGCACAAAAATCCTGGGGTACATAGTCGGACCTCGAATGACACAGGAGAAGCACAGACCTCCACTCAAGTAAATCCGCATGGTACGTATGTTCTCGGATACGCGTTCGTATTTAAAATACTCAACATGTTCTGTCTCACCGTGACAGCGTCTGCTTTGTTGAGTGTACCTGGTCTAATCCTAATATGGATGTGATGCACCCGACGAGTGAAATATGGACCTTCTAAAGCTAGTGTCTCTATGACCCATCGCCCTTGTCTCTTGACAGCAGAGAGGAATGAACACAGTCGAAAATCGTGCTTTCCCAACAAATTCCAAATAATCTCGATTTTCCGAGCAGAGGGGGGTTTGGGAAGGACTTGTTCCCCTCAAGCACCGGGATTCTCGTACCCCAGACTCACACAATACTAGCTGGGAAAGGTCTTCAAAGGATGATCGGAGTGCCGCTTTCGATATTCTGAAAACCCACACGGACATGGTCCAACAAGCCAGGAGATTTCCACCCGCGGTTAACGGGTATATGTGAAAGTCACCCCGTCCTAGTGTTGTTCATCGCTTATTCGTGCAGGTCAGCTTGGTTTCCCGATGGAGGCCCCCCCCGAAATTAAAGATTCAGCAGATTAAACCCCCTGCCGCCGTTCGAAATTACCAAGTCCCCCAAGAGCACCTTCCGCTGGCGATCACGGCCCCTACAACAGCGTTTGGTGGTGCGACTATGTTTCTACGCAGATCGCGTTCCTGTCGACATTCTTCATCCCAGCGCTTCCAGGAAGCTCCATGATGATGCCGGCGACTTCGAGACAATCGCATCCCCCAAGGAGGTGTTTCCAGAACTGCTCAAATCTAATGGATTTTTGACTCGATCAGACCGCTGTATCTCCTTAAATCAGGAGAAGCAGCTTAAGGTCCATATCGTGGAGAGAATGACTTCCAATCGACTCTCATCTTGCAAGTTACATATCACAAGGTAAATACTCCTGCTGAACAGGCGTGTCCAAGCTAACCCCGGACAGAACATATGGTATGCGCCAGTTGACTCGCCAGATACACCACACCTTAAAACAAGCCCGAGATGCGGGAGCCCTTCAGTCTCAATCACCCGGCTTCAAAAACGACCTAGGCCTTAATCTTCTTGAAGCGCCTAGGTTTGATGATGACTCCTGGAAAAATTTTGTGGTCCGCCAGGCCGCTGAGATGGCTCAGGACCAGAGAAGTAGCTATTTGGGAACTTTTCTAGCGCAACAACTCTCTTTGCTCTCCTGAAAGTCCGGGAATATAGAGCAAGCGTCAGATTCCTTGATGATTCAACCACTCGTCAGCCCTAACAAAAAGCTACATGCGAGCCAAAAGCGACGCCTCGTTCAACGCGCACTCAACCACGTACAAAGAGACCAGATGACGAAAGCACGACAAACGTTAGAGGGATGGGAGCCGATATCTTATCCACCGTCGCAAATATTTCCATAGTGGCAGAATCTTGCGTTACCGATAGTGATCTGGCCAGTGCCATTGCCGACACCAAACTTGAACGAGGCCTGCTCGAAGCCGAATCTTATCTCAAAAAATGAAATCAAACACCGTAGCCCGTGCCCTGCCAGATTCCATATCACGTTAGCCAAATGCTTACTCGCACAAAAGAAACTTCTAGAAGCAGAGGAGTATACAAAACAAGCGTCACGTCCAGGGCTCTCAAAGATGGATGAGTTGCGACTATCAATCATCTAGGCTCTACTTGCTCATGTCCGTCAAGATCCTGGGGCATGGGAGTGCTGGTCCGCTGCCCTCGGGAACACTAGCCGTTTTGCTCAAAGGAACGGCCATACAACATCCATGATGCTCCTATCACAGGCTGATATTCCATCGACGTGGAATGTTGGATGGGGAAAGTGAGTCGGTTTTGCAAGGTCTGTTTACGCAAGAGTCTTTCCACATCTACATGTGTCAGGGACAACGTTAAATCAGCGAAATAGTTTTCCAGCAAGAAGAGTGTAGTTACTTCTTTTTATAAGATAACCCTAGCGGCGGCCTCTAAGCTAAAATAATTTTATATTTTTATAGATATTAATAATAAACTATTTAAGATTATTTTTTTTATATCTTAGTCTATATAGGATTTAAAATAAAAAGTAATGTTTTTTTTATAAAATTAAAGATTTTATTTAAAAATCATTAGCTTTGATATTTATTAATGCTTTATAATTTTTTATATATTTTTAATAATTAACATAAAAAATATTTTCATGTTACTGGCTGGTATTTTTTAGAATTATAAATTCTCTAGAGCTAATATTAGATTTTTATTTTTAATACTTTCTTTATATTTTTTAATTATATTTAAATTATTATTTTTTAAAATATTATTTATATATTTTATTTGTATTATTATTAATAACTAGGCTAGATTCTCAATCTTTAAGCTAGTGTCACGGCGAATACGTGACCGCCAAACACTTCACCAACGGATCAATCGCAATTACCTAATACGGTAACCCGCCGGGGGGTACCCCGCTCGATCTATCAACTCCCATGAAGTCATCTCGCAGCGATGAGATGCCCAGTGGGTGTCCAAGCAGGCACCCAGTAGGCAGATAGGACATATATAAAACAGGCAATTAAACACGACTTGCTTGAAGGTCCTCAAGCAATTCGTTCTGACCCTTCGTCATTGATAATCTCTTCTAGTTCTGTAGTGGTAGCGCTTGCTCCCATAAACCTTCTAAGCGACGAGCAGGCGACCCTTAGGTAGTCACCTGACCGTCGCTTACAAAAATTAATACATTTACAAATTAATTAAATAAATTTTAAGTTTAAGTTTAAATATTTTATTAATAACATGACTAAAAAGCGTTGAGAAAAAATTTTAATAAATAAATTTAACTTAAAAAAGTAAATAAAACTAATTAAATTATTTTTAATCTATAAAAAATTAGAGGTATCTTAATCAAGTAGCTGAGTCGTGCTGTAATTATCGCTTCAAGTACGTTTCCTATTGTGCTTAAAAGGGCAATTGGGTGGTAGTTCTTTGGGTTTGAGTAGTCGTCCTTGCCAGGCTTGCGTAGGGCCACCGTGGTGGACGCCCGGAAGTGTTGGGGGCAATATCCTACAGCAGAGAGAGGTTCCGCTGCAGAACCAAGTTCGGGATGCCGTCGGGCCTGGGGGCCTTTCGAGCTGCCGCGGATCGGACCGCCCTCTGGACCTCCGTCATGGTGATCCTCGTATATCATCAAGTCGTGCGTTAGCGACCTCGGGGAAGAGCACCTGTTGAATAGCCTCCTCTTCTCGTCCGGGTTGTCTACCCCCTCCCCCGGTTGCGTGCCCAGCGCGCTAGTGTCCAGAATCCATCTACTGATGTGGTGGCTTCCTCCACCCGGTCCCTGTGTAGGTTCCGTGACAGCTTCGCCGTCTCCCTGCCTAATTTATGTCTTGACTTCCGGAATCTCCCAATCCTCCTCCGTACCAGTCCTCTTGGTCCTTCGTCGGGCCCTGTGGACCAGGCTCTTTAACCTTTTCATCTCCGGGGTGTACCCGGGCCGTGTCCATTGGCAGAGGGCCTTCATCGGAGTGGCCGCGTTGGCCGCCTCTGTCATGGCGTCCACGATGTATTTGACCACCTTGTCTATTGTCTCAGGGTCCGGCTGCCGACTAAGGGCCAGAAAGGCCCAGTAGGCAACACTAATGTGTTCTAACAGTACCTTCTGGTACAGGTCCCAATCCGTGGCATCCCAATCCCACCTCACGACCTCTGGGGCTTGCGCGGCCTGGAGGTCGAGACAGGTGAGGATTGGGATGTGGTCATCCCCAAGCCACCACCGTCGTTGTGTCTGGCACGATATGAGGCGTTCAGCGAGCCACGGGGTGGCCCACACAAGGTCTATGGTGGTCTGTGACTCCCCCGTTCCCACGGTACCGTGTTCTCCGGGAGGAGCAGGTCTAGTTCGCGGTCCGTGATCAAATTGATGAGCTGTTCTGCCTTGGGGTCCTGGTAATGGTAGCCCGCTGCCGCCCACATGGGGTGGTGCAGGTTAAAGTCGCCTATCACCAGGTGATCCCCGTTCCGTGCATCCATCTCTTCCCTTAGGAGCCTAAGCGTCACTTCGCATGTGTCCTCTTCCCCTTCCACTCCTTCTAATTCCTCCGCCTCCTCTTCCCCAATTTCCTCCCCGCCTCGCCGTCCCGGGTTGTAGACATTAAAAACATGCACTATCTTACCCTCGGCCGTCCCCCGCAGGGTCAGAACACTCAGGTTGCGGAATAGATTCTTCACGGTCCATGTCTTAGGGTCAATGCGCTTGTTGATAAGAAGGCGACCCGTGGCGGGGCTGTCTTTTCCCCATCAATATAGCTGGGTGTTGGTCTCATGGCCACGTGGAACCTCCCCCCCCCCCCCCCGGGGCCAGAAGTACGTGGTTGAGGTATCATTGTTCCTGTGGACGGCGGGCTCCTGCACCGCAATAACGTCGCTATCTTGCACCTCTCTCTCACCAAAGAGGTGCACCATTACGGGCCTGCGTTTGCCGCAGTTTGCCTGTAAGACTTTTCAAGGTCTGTCATTGACGATATGGGATGTCGTCGCCTGTATGAGTGAGTAGTCACGTCGCCACTAAGCTCATCATTCTCGTTATCTTCTGGAACCATTGGTCTTCGGCGCTTTTGACGGATCTGGGAGAGGGGCGGCTGGGGCCTTGCACCGATGCTCCTCCTCCTCATCATTGTCATTGTCGTCGTTCCCGTTGTTCGGTGGGACATCGAGATGTCCTCATCCCCGCACTCGTTAATGTTCTTCCGGGCCCTCTTCGAGGCGTACCGCTCCTTTTGGGGCGGGTTGGCTCTGAGGGAGTCGACTCTTGCTTCGAGCCTCCCGGGTCTTCGCGGTCTGGCTCCGCCCTCGGCTCTTGCTACGGCTGTCAGTCCCGGTGGGCTTCGGCTGCCCGGGGGGGGGCAGGGGGGCGTGTTGGGAGCCCTCCAGGCCTGAGCTAGAGGTCTCCCGGGTGGTGTCGTTGGAGTTGGCGGCAGTGTTGGTCGCGGTGGTGATACCGGACCATGGGGTCTCTGCGGGCACGTTGCCCGCATCTGGCGGATTTTCGCGCCTAACTGGACATTGTCGGCTAAAAGGCGTGTTGCGGGTCGTGCTTGTGCGGGCACTGTCTGCTATCATGTTCCTTGGCACAGTACGCGCAGGCTACCTGCTTCCGGCAGTGTTGGTGGATGTGGCCGTGTTCTTGGCAGTTGAAACACTGCATGGGCTGCTGGTCTCGGTCGTACACGCTGACTGTGTATAGCTCCCCGTCAAGGACCAGGCCCTGGCGGATGGCTACATTAGCCGCGCGGTCATTGTCAAATTCCACCACCAGCATTGCCCGGCGTTCGCGGTCATCGGGCGCTCTATGAGGGCCTTCTGATGCTTGGCGGGGTTCTCATTGGCAATCTTCTTAATGTCCATGTCGTGAAGGGCCACTGGATATCCGCGGCGGTTAAGCACCGCATTGCTTCCAAAGGCCTTTACCACGTAGCGGACGCTCGGGTCAGTCGTTCGGCGTCCTCCATTGAGTCGACCGTGAGGATCACGTCCCCGCTAGGAAGGACGCGTCCCGCAGCCACTTGCGGTGTCGGATCAAGTTATCGCTGCTCGAGGCGGTGTTTCGAATTGACCCGGTCGATCAATGTGCGGCCGCTGTGGCGGAGGGGATTGACCACCGCCGGGCCACCGGTGCTGGGTTCTCAGAGGTCCCCTGTGCGGTGAGGCCGCAACGTGCGGCCTCGAGATGCGTTCGAGGGGGGCCGGCGTAGGAGATTCATGGAACCCAGCGCGTTGAGCGACTTGAACAGTTGCTGTTGCCCTTTGGTTTGGGCCTGCACTGCCTCCTTGAGGTCCTTGGAGAGGCTGTCGACCGACGGCGCCTGGATCCTTTCAGCGAGCTCGATCGCAGCGTTCAGGAAGGGCGTCCAAACGGATTTGGAGGGGCTCCTGCAACTGTTTGGCGTTCTTGATAAAGGCTATCGCGTATGCGTGTAAATTTTCGTTGCGTTGATACCTCAATTCAGGTCGCGGTTGGCGCGCCAGCGAAGGGCGAAAAAAAAAAAAGTGGAAAGAGATATAATCGATGTTCGAAGGCGTTAAATGTAATATTTAAAGCATTAAATCGAGTGTAACCCTACTTTGGTTGTGTCGTTGGTGCTTTAATAGTTCTATATATAAAATTTAGAGAATTTCTTTTACTTTAATTAGCTATTCAAATTAGAGATATATTATTATAAAAATATGTTATTATATTTTAAAAACGTTTAATTTTGCCCTAAGTCTCTAGTAAATAAAGGTATATTTATATTAATTTTAGCTAGGGCTATTATTTATTGTTATAAAAGGGCTTATTATAAAAGTTTTCTTTTGTCAGAGAATCAGGCAGTCAGCCAATGAACCTACTGCGCCGCAGCTAGCGCTGTTACACCTACGGGAATACGATGTTCCGCTATCATAGCGATACGGGCAGTATCGATATGATGCCAAGAAAACGAACATAGCCTGACTATGCGCGGCATAGCACGACCATGCTATAACATACCACGGACTATGAAGAGCATAGGAAGACTATGAAAGACCTCATGTATATAAAACCAGTCATTACCGTACCATAGAGAATAGCTCTACCGTGTCAAATCTTCAGTAACCAAAATAACCTACCTTTCAGACTACCCAGTTACTATTGTGCATTTCTGTCAGATAAGGTCTATCAGTCCTTCCTAGGATTGGAGATCTTAGGGTATTCAGTGATCAAAAGGAAGAGTATAAATGCAACGAAAGTAATCTGAAAGGTAGACTAGTTTGTATTCCGAAGATAAAGCACGGTAGAACTAACTAAGGTCTGGTAATGACTGTGTTTATATACTTGTATCCCATCATAGCATCTCATACTGCCTGGTATGTTATATCAAATCCCCTGATTTGCGTCCTCATACTGGGTAGTATGACCGTAGTCCTTTAGTCGTATAGCATCATATCAGTCGATATGACCGGGCGGTATAACTTATTTCCGTTAGGCCTTATCGCGCTAGCCTGCGGCATAGCTAATTCATTGGCTGATAGCTGCCTGTTTCTCTGCCAATTTCATACTTCCTTATTCTATACTTGTTAACAGAATATCCTTAAGATGTATCGATCCTCTTAGACCCTTAAGACGGATTGGCGGGCCTTATCTGACATCTTTATATATAAATTATAAATTTAAATAGTCTAACTACTTGCTATTTTTTAATTTAAGAAAGTTCCTTAACTATATAAAATATTTTAAAAATATATTTACTAGATTTATCTTTTCTAGCTAATGTTTAATAAAAAAATTAAATAATATAAAAGATAGATAATATTATACTTATGAACTATTTAATTTTAATTACTTTATAAACCCTTCTTCATAGATAATATAAGTAAGAACAACTTTAATTAAATATTTAAACATTATTACTAGTGTTAAACTTTTAAAATAAATTAATTGAAAAATCGAAATATTAAGATTATTTTATAAGAATAAAATTCTTAATAGCTATTTAAGCTAGTAAATTATTGAATTATCTATCTATAAAGTACCTGCTAGTTACACGTAAGTTACTAGTAACCTTACTCTAATTTTTTAATCGTCTTTTTTATAGTAATAATGCTTACTTATATAAAAAATTTCAATAATATAAATATTTTAAAAATAGTTTTTAAATAATTATCTAACTATTATTTATAGTTTAAATTACCTTTTCTAAATAATTATTATTATCGTATCTAGAAAAGGCAAATTTTATTTTATTTACTTAAGTTAATAATATACTTATTGTAAATCTAGTTATAGTGCCTGACAAAAATATATAAATATTAGGTATTATAATCATCTTGAATTTCTAGAATGGGCTAGAATTTATCAAATTAAATATCTTTTGTATTAATCTAAAAATTACTTTAATATAGATTATTATTAAAATAATATAAAATATTTCATTATTTTTAATAATATCGACTATATAACTTAAATAAAAATATTAACAAAATTAAAAGTTTATTTAAATATTTAAAAAACTTATTTATACTAATAAAGAAAATATAAACTACCGTTCAAATTTTAAAAAAAAAAGTTTTAAAATTAGTTTATAAAAATTTAAAGACTAACTAGATTAAGACTTAAAATCTTAATTTTAAGGTTAAGAATCTAGCCTGGTTATTAATAAAAGTAGAATAAAGACTTAAATAACAATATAGTTAATAGCTAGTTATTAGACTATTTATTAAAATTTTAAAAAATAAGTATTATACTTTAAATATAATTAAAAAAATATCTAAATTACCCTAAATATAAAGTAAAGAAAATATTAAGAATAAAAATTTATAAAAAAAATAAAAATCATTAGCTCTAAAAATACCAGTAACGTGAAAATATTGTATATTAATTATTATATAAATAAAAAACATATATTTATAATGCATTAGTAAATATTAATTTTCTTTATCTTTAATTTAATTTTATAAAAAAATAGTATATTATATTAATAAAATAACTATTACTTTTTATTATAAATTCTATATAGACCAAGATATTAAAAAAATAATCTTAAATAGTTTATTATTAATCTGTAGTAAAATATTATGATAATATTAAAAAAAATATTGCACTAATAATAATATGAAATTTAAACTTTTTTAAAAAAATATGTAAATACAAATATAGCTAGCTAGAATATTAAAATTTAAAAAAAATACTAAGTATAAAATTACTTAGCACTAATATTAATTCATTAATGAAATATTAAAAAAAAAATATCTCCTACATGTAGCCTTATATACTAGTAACAGTAGTAGTAGATTTATATATGGATCTGTCAGCCTATCACTGATTACTAGAAGATTATGGTTAAAACTCGGTATAGGAATTATATGCTGTAGTCATGCAATAGTCAAATTTTATATATTAATATTAATAGCATATCTATTATACTTTCAACTATATATAACTTTATACTTTATATGTATTTTTTATTAATTTTAAACATTTATTTGATTTCATATTTATGAAAAACCATCTAGAAGGCTTGATAAATTAATTAAATACTTAATAATTATAAATAATATATTTAAAAAATCCTGCCTAAATTAATAATAAAATATATAAAATATATAAAATATATAAAATATATAAAATATTTTTTAAAGATAGTTATAGCCCCTTTAATAATTAATTTAGCAAGTCAAAGATATATTAGCTCTAGATTTTTATTTAATAATGTTTTTTATAATACTAAGAGGTCAGGACAGGAGTCTGGTAGACTCAGCCTGACCCCAGGCCTGTCAGCTATAATTTTAAAGATATTTAATTCTTTAAAAATTAATTTTACTCTCTAGAATTTACTGAATTAATTATTTTTATAATCAAGGGGAAGCTCATTTAGAAATTAATTTTAGTAAATATAAAAATAAATATGTATTTAAATAAAAAAATATTATTATTTAAATTATGTGTTATTAAAAGATTCTAGTGTTATAGAATTAGTTTTCTAACTAGCTTTTTTAACCCTAGGATCTCTATAAGCTCTATAACTAGTTCACTATTAAAATAACTTTAACTTTTTCTTGAAGTTACATGTGATTATATTTAACTTTAATAAATTTTAATTTATTATATAATCTTGAATTATTTTTAAAACTTTTTTGTACCTTGATATAGCATTTCTAGATAATAGCTTTTAATAAAGTAAAGTTATTTATTATCTATAGATAAAAGCTGTGATTATAGTTTAAATAAATTAATCTAGTAAAGAAATCATTAAATAATAATATCTAGTGTTAATACTAAATTCTTGTTATTAGATTTCTGTAATATTTTTTTTATTCTTTATCTCTAAAAAATATAAGTAAATATTTTTTTAGATTTATAATCTTTTTTTTCTTTTTTATAAATTATATTATTTTATTATATTAAAGTGTTATATTAATATTATATTTAAAAATATTTTTAAATATCTTTGTTGTAATTAAGCTACTAGTTAAAATAATTAATTTAAATAATTTTTTTTAGTTACTTATAAATATTATACTTATTTAGTAAGAAATATATTATAAATTAAATTTATTAATATTTAAAATATATATAATACATTTATTATAATTATATTTATTATTATATATTTTACATTAATAATAAATAAAATATTCTATATAAAGTAAAATTAAAACTTATATTAGATTTTGAGAAAGCCAAGAATTAACTAGAGCTTTTTAAATTTAAATTAAGTTTTCTTTAATAATATTTTAAAAATCTTTATAAATAATTAATAAATAAAATAAGACTTTTTAAAAATAATGCAAAGTCACTATTATTTTATTTTATTATTAATATATTTAAAAATAATAGAAATTTTTGAAATAAAAATTTTTTAAAATATCTAAATATAATACAGAACTATTAAAAATTTTTAAGTTATTTTAACTTTAAATAATAATTACATTTAATCCTTGATTATTACTGCTAATAATCCTGTTAATTTTTTATTGATTTATTTAAATATTAATAATGCAGTTATATTTTTTTAAAATATTTTTTCTATTTAACTAGATATTTACTGCATCTATTAATTTATTAATATTTTAGAATTTTCTTAACTTTATATTTTTCTTTATTCAATTCTTTAATTTTGATATTTTTAATAAATCTAGTATTTTCTAATACTGATTCTAATAATAAAACATGAAATATAAAATATTTTTTTTTCATTAATTTAAATAATTTTAGTTAATAATTTACTAATTTTATTTATTTATTAATTATAAATAATTCAAGTTATATATAATCTAATTTCTAACTAGATTATTTTATTTTAATATTTTAGTAATGTGAAAAAAAACTTTTTTTTTAGAATAAATCCCTCTATTCCATGCTTGTTATAGTAGATTTTTATTTTAAAATTAATAAATTTTAAAGAGCAAAGTCCCTATTATTATATATTATTATATATAAATTATATTATAAATAATTCTTTTATTTAATACCTATTAAATTAATAATTAATTTTTAAATTTTTAAAATAAAAAATTTATTCTTATTTATAATATGTTACGGAAACCCAACGACGAGGGTTTAGCGCCAACACTAGGCATCACCACGAAGGCCTCACAACCAACCGGATGAATAAGGCAGAATCTCATGTCACGTGACCGCTAAGAAGAACGGTAGTCGGTATGGTAGTCAGTAGATAGTCGACCAGGTCGATTGACTACGCAACAACTACCAAGTTACTATTGAGGCGACTACTCAATAGGAACGGGAGGAATATATAAGGACACTCATTATCACCTGTATCTAGTTGACCTTTTAGTTCTTCGCGTTCAATATCAAATTGTTACTTGATTATACCTTTACTAGATCAACTCGTTCGAACTATAATCACAGCTATTGTCTACGGGCAATAGGTGGCCTTACTTCACCAAGAGCTATTATCCGGAAGTGCCTATACCAGGGTATAGAAGAGTCTCGAGGATAAACCAAGGGTACATAATAGACCAGGGTCTATTAGGGTTAAGTATAACCACGTGCAACTCCAGGAGAGAGTTGAAGTCATTCCAATACCAAACTAGTCGCAGAGCTCACGGAGATCCTAGGGTTAGGAAAGCCAGTCAGGAGACCAGTTCCATAACATAATAATTACTTTTAATATTTTATAATTTATTATAATATTATTAATAAATAGCTCTATTATTTTAATTACTATAAGGATTATTTTTATTAATATAAAATAAATATATTTTGTAAATTTATTAATTATAAGTATAAGTATATTTTATCTATTTTTTTCTTTAAATAGTAAATTAATAAAGTTTATAATAATCTATTCTTAAGATTTTTTAATATTTTTAATAATTATAGCTTTCTTTATAATACATATCTTGCTAGCTTATCCTGTAAATATATTTTTTAATTTTTTTTATATATTTTAGAAGTAATAGTTTTTTTATAATCTTTCTATAATTTTATTAATTTTAAAGTATTTTTTACTAGTATATTATAATATATTATAATAATTTTAATAATCTTAATAATTATAATTTTAGATATATATACAAGTTTTTTAATTTATATAGTTTTATTTTTATATTTTAATATATTATAATTATTTATTATTCATAAAATCTTTTATATTAATTTATTTTTTTAATTTTTTTTTTAATTTTTTTAATTATATTAATTTTAATTATTTAAACTATTATTACAAGAACCTGTAAGTTATATTTAATTATTTTATTTTTATTTTATTAAAGTATTACTAGTTATAGATTTCTTTTTTAATTTTATAATTTAGTTTTTATTTAAATATATTTATCTGTTTATTTAGTTAATTTTTTCATTATTATAAAATAAATTAAGCTTTTATAATTAGATTTTATAGTAACTCTTTACTTTATTTTTTTAGATAAATTTTTTAATACTTAAATACTATTATTATAGCTAGTAGTTTTTTATTATATATTTTATAGTTAACCTCTAGTGTTGTAAAACTTTTTAAATAAAAAATTACTAGTCTAGATTTTTTATCTAGTTCTAATTAAGTAAGCCTTGCTCTAAATAAATATATTAATTTCTATAATAATCTTTTTTTGTTTTTTATTAAATATTATATCTTGTTCTTAGGTTTATCTATATTTATTTTTTTATTTTAAATAATTTAAATAATTATTTATAAATAATAATAATATAGTTTTAGTATATTCTTTAATAAATTACTATAGTTCTCTAAGACTTTTTTAATTAAGGGTAATCTTAAATAAATTATATTTTAATTTGCTTGATTTTAATTTTTTACATATTTAAATTATTCTGTTTTATAAATATAAAATTTATATTTATTCAATTTATATTATAAATTATTAATATAAAAAGTTTTAATACTGTTTTTACATGGCAAGTATATTTAAATAAATAATAATAAAGTTTTCTAGATATTCTTTTAACATGTTATTAATAAATTATTAGAATATTATAAATATATTAATAAATTTAAATAATATAACTAAATATCTATAGTGTTTATGCTATATTCTAAATATAGTTTTTTATTTTTTATTATTCTAGATCTTTATACAATAATAAATATTAATAATATTAAGTTTAATAAATTATTTTACTTTCCTGATTTTATCCTGAATCCCTTAAATTAGTGATAGTAGATATTCATCTTTAATGATAATTTCATAAAGTCATTAATAATCTATATATAATTATAAATTTTTATATCTTTTTTAATATAAATAATATTTAATATCTTGCTAATAATTTTAATAATTAAATTTATAGTTAGTTATTAATACGATTTTTTTATATATTTTTTATTAACATGCTATAATATAAATAAAAGCCTAATTAATTAAAGTTTATTTCTAGAGATTTATCTTTAATTATTAATTAAATTTTTTATTTTATTTTCTATTTTAGAAATATTATACAGTATATAAAGTAATACCTGAATAAAAAAATAAAAATATTATAGATATTTAAAATAGCTAAAAAAAATATAGTTAATTTTTATCTATTTACTAAATTGATTATTTTTAAACTTTTTAATAGCTATAAATATTCTAGTAAATCTCTCTAGCTATCCTGGGGCCCCGGAAATGTTCTTTTTATAATTTTTAAGATTAAAGATATTCTAAACTAGATTTATTTAATATCTTTTTTTTATTTATTTTAAATAATTTTTTTTATAGAATTCCTGATATCTCTAATTTTATAATAATAATAGATTTTATATTAAATAACAGGAATAAAAAAAGCCTTATATTAATAAAATTTGTTCTATATTATTTTTCAGGTAATACAGGCTGTCCTGGAGAACAGCTTTAAAAATAATTTTTTTTTTTAGTTAGTTACTTTTTAGAGTTTTTTTTTCTTTTAATCTATTACTTCTATATATATTTAATTTATTACTCTATAACATATAATCTCTATTTAAAAAACTAAAAACTTTTAGTTTTTTTAATACTGACAAACTACTCTCACTACTTTTATTAAATTTACTATTAAAAGCTCTAGAAATATTATTTTATGTAATTTAATAATAGAAGCATTTGTAATCTTGTTTAAAATTTTTAATTACACAGTATCTTTAAATATTTAGAGCTTTTAGATATATAATAATAAAGATTATATTTATTAAATATTTTTAATAAATAGTAATATTAATTTTATTATTAAAAATTAATTTAAAAATATTAAAAAAGATTAAGATAATAATTTTATAATTATAAATATTATAACTAAACTAGTAATAATATATATTATTTAAAGTAAATTTTTTTAAACAATTTTTTATATAAATATATTAGATAAAATTATTTTACTATTTTAAAACTATATAAAAAATTTTTTATTTTTAAATACTTAAAATCTATTCATTATTTTTTTAGATAAAAAACTTAATTCAAGTCCTATAAATAATTTATAATATTAAAAATATATAATTATTAAAGTAGAAATAAAATCTCTAAAAAAGCTTTACTAGATCTGTCTTGATTCTAGATATTTAATTATTTTTATTATTAATTAATTAACTACATAAATTATTTAATTATTTTTTTAAACTTTAAAAAATATCTATTATAGAAACCCAATAATAAGGCCTTAGCACTAACACTAGGCATCATCATAAAAACCTTAGAACTAACTAGATAAATAAAATAGAATTTTCTATCATGTAAACTTTTATATAATAATAAATATTAATAACATTAAATTTAATAAATTATTTTATTTCTCTAATCTTATTCTGAATCCCTTAAATTAATAATAGTAAATAATAATCTTTAATACATGTTTTAGTACTCTAAAAATTCTAGATATTTTATATATAAATATCTAAATCTTTTGTATGGATAATTTTATTACTTTTTATTAAATTATTATAGCTAATATTATATAATTTTTTTTAAAAATTTCATATTCTAGATAATTTACACTATAGCAAGTTATTTATAATATTTTTTATAGTATGGACTTTTATAATCAAAAATATATTTATAATATTTTAAATTATATATTTTATACTTTTTATCTTTTCAAGATATATTAAATATTTTATTAAATATTTGCTATATTTTTTTGAATATAATTTTTAGTTTTTATAATTATTTTTCTAACACCTTAAATTCTAGTATAAATATTTATTAAAGAGCTTTCTAAAGATTTCAATTAATTTTTTATGTTTTTTATAGTACTTTAATCATGTTATTTATTTAGTAAATAAATTTATTTTTAATATATATAAGATTTTTACCTTATTATTGTTAATATTATTTTTTAATATTAAAATTTTTTTAGGGTATTTATTTCCTTAATAGATATTTTTTTACTAGATATAGAGCCTTTTATTTAAGTACTGAATTATTTATTAAATAAATTAAATTTCTAGTTCACTATTAAAATTTACTGTACATTTTTTTATCTTAATCAGGCTTATTAATAACTTTTTTTAAATCTATTTACTTTTTTTTAATCATATAAGATTTTTATAAATATTTATATAAAATTTATTTTTTATTAATATTATTTTACTCTAGTATCTTTATTTTTTTATTTACTATTTATTATATTATAATCATGAAAAATAAAGTTTGCTAGTTTCTTAAATTTAGTTATTAATATTTTTTTAAATTATTTTTAAAGTTTTTATTTTATTAATTTAATATAATTTATATTATTTATATTATTTACTATTATTTTATTTATTAAAATATAGTATACTGTGATACATTTACTAATCTTTTAGTTTTTATAATTTATTTAAAATATAAAATACCTATCTTATTATAGTTTTAATAGTCTTTACTTTTAGTATAAAGATTATTTTTTTTAATTTTTATAATTAAATCTATATTTATATTATAATATAAAAATAATATTATCCTATTTTAATTATAACATGAGTTATTAAAATTTAGAATTATAAATAATATTAGTTAATATTTTTTATTACATTAAAATTCCCAAAAATACTAGTAAAATAATTTTTAAAAATATTATAGTTTTTAAAGATTTTCAGGATATTTTTTACTTTTTTTATTATTAAAATTATTTTCTTTATTTCCTTCTTCAGGAAAGATTCAAATCATTTATATACAAATTCTGTTAGATAAATTAAAATAAAAATAATTTTAATAATATTATTTAGAAATTAATTCTGGTAAATAAAAATAAGTATTTATTTAAATAAAAAAGTATTTTAATTTACATTAAGTGCTATTAAATAATTCTGGTAAATAAATTTTTTTTATTTTTTTCTGCCTTAAAAATAATAATCTATTCTTATAGTTATAATATTATTTTTATAAATTTCTTATTAATTAGTAAAGCTAGTGTATTAAAAATAAATATTATTATAAATATTTTTTCAGTAGTACTACTTTAACTTAAATTTATTGATATTATATTATTCTTTATAAATAATAATATTTTAAGTCAATTTAATTTAATTTAATTTAATTTAACTTGTATTAACTAGTATTTAATTTATTATAAAATTAATTTATTAACTAGCTTTTCTAATCCTAGAATCTCTATAAGCTCTATAATTAGTTTAATATTAAAATAACTTTAACTTTTTTCTAGAGTTATACATAATTATATTTAATTTTAATAAATTTTAATTTATTATATACTCTTAATTATTCTCAAGATTTTTCTATATCATGGTATAAACACTTCTTGATAGTAGTTCTTAATAAAGTAAAACTATTTATTATCTATAAATAATAGCTGTAATCATAGCTTAAATAAAAATATAATTAAGTAATAAGTTAATAATAAACATGAAAAACTAAAAGATTAATTAAATACAAATAATAATAAATATTTTTATATATTTCTTTTATTCCCTGTAATATATACTTGTGATATATATTTAATAAATAGATAATATATGATATATTTAAATCTTATTTTAATATTTATTATTTATATATTTTGGTAATTACAAGAAAAAATTATATTTAAAATATAGTATAAATATTATAAATATAATAAATATTTAATTATATTATTTAGGCTCACCAACACACCTGTAATATTCTAATAATTTATTAATAATATTAAAAAAATACTTAGAAAATTTTATTATTATATAAAAGCAGTACTAAAAAAACTTTATATTAATAATTTATAGTATAAGCTAAAGAAAAATAAATTTTATATTTATAAAATAAAATTTTTAGAATATTAAAAATAAAATTAAAACTAAATAAATTAGTGCAAGCTATTTAAAACTAGCTTTAATTAAAGAATTTAAAGAAACTATTACAGTTTACAGGATTAATTAATTATTACTAATAATTTATTAAAAGATATGTCAAAACTATAATATTATTATTTAAATTATTTAAAAAAATTAAATATAAATAAATTTAAAAATAAGATATAATATTTAAAAAAATAAAATAAAAAATTACTATTATATTAATTTTAGTACAGCATGATTCTAATGAAAAAATTATTATAAAAATTAATATATTTAATTATATACTAGAAGCAAGGCTTATTTAATTAAAGTTTAATAAAAAATGTAAATTAATAATCTTTTACTTAAAAAAGTTCATTAAATTAAAGATTACTTATACTATATATAATAAAGAACTACTAGCTATAGTAACAATATTTTAATAATTTATAAAGAGTCTATTTAAAAAAAATAAAATAAATAATTATTATATAATTTAATTATAAAACTTTAATTTATTTTATAATAATTAAAAAGTTAACTAGAAAATAGGCAAGATAATTTAAAATATTATTATAATATAATTTTAGAATATAGCACTATAAAGAAAGTAAAAATAAATAAATAAATATATTTAGTTAACCAGACTATAAAATTAAAAAAATCTATAACTGGCAGTACTTTAATAAAATAGAAAGAAAATAATTAAATATAATTTACAGATTTTTATAATAATAGTTTAAATAATTAAAATTAATATAATTAAAAAAATTAAAAAAATAAATTTATATAAAAAATATTATAAATCTGCTGAGAATTATAATATATTAAAATATAAAAATAGAATTATATAAACTAAAAGACTTGTATATATACTTAAAACTATAATTAATAAAGTTATTAAAATGTATTATAATACAGTGGTAAAAGAATATTTTAAAATTAATAAAATTATTAAAAAGATTATAAAAAACTACTATTTTTAAAACATGTAAAAAAATTAAAAAAATATATTAATAACTATAAAATATATTTTTAAAACAAATTAATAAAACATGTATTATATAAAAAACTATAATTATTAAAAATATTGAAAAAAATGTAAAAATAAATTATAATAAACTTTGTTAGATTACTATCTAAAAAAATAGATAAAATATACTTGCAGTTATAATTAATAAATTTATAAAATATATTTATTTTATAAAAATAACTTTTATAATAACCAAAATAATAGAGCTATTTATTAATAATATTATAATAAATTATAGAGTATTAAAAATAATTATTTTAAATAAAAATAAACTCTTTATCTTAAATTTTTAAAAATTAGTTACTAATCTAACAGGTATTAATTTAAAAATAATAATTACTTATTAATTATAATTAAATAAAAAAATAAATTAAATTATTAAATCTATATATAAGATAATTAAATAAAAAAATAAAAAAATAAATTAAATTATTAAATCTATATATAAGATAATTAAATAAAAAAATATTAATAATATAATTTATATATAATAATATAAAATATACAATAAATAATAAATTATTTTTTTTAAAATTAAGTATAATTATTATACTAACATGCATGAAGAATGTGAAAAAAAAATTAATTTTATAAAAAATTAATTAATATATTGAAAAATTATAGTATATTTAGATATAATTAGCAAGAGATTACTAATCTTAAAATAAAGATTTACTATAATAAATATCTATGAATAAAGGGATTTTAAAAAAAAGAGAGAAAGTTTTTTTACTTTACTGAAATATTAAAATAAAATAATTTAGCTAGAAATTAAATTATATATATTTATAATTAATAAGTAAATAAAATTAGTAAATTATTAACTAAAATTATTTAAATTAATAAGAAAATATTTTTTATATTCTTAAAAACTAGTATTAGAAAATGCTAGATTTATTAAAAATATTAAAATTAAAATTAAATAAAAAAAATATAAAATACTAACAAGTTAATGAACATATTAAATATTTAGTGAAATAACACTAATAGAAAATCTTATAAATTATTTCAAAAAGATATAACTATATTATTAATATTTAAATTAATAAAGAATTAAAAAAGCAGAAATAGATTTTTAATTTTTTTACTATTTTATTAAAATTAACGGGATTATTAAATAGTCAAGAACTGAACCTGATTACTGTTTAAAGTAAAAATAATTTAAAAATTATTATTATTAAAAATTTTTAATAATTCTATATTATATTTAGATATTTTAAAATTTTAAAATTTTTATTTTAAGAATTTTCATTATTTTTAAATACACTAATAATAAGCTAAAGCAGTGATAACTTTATATTATTTTTAACAAATCTTATTTTATTTATTTATTAATTATTTATAAAGATTTTTAAAATATTATTAAAAAAACTTAATTTAGGCTTTAAAAACTCTAGTTAACTCTTCTTAGCCTTCTTAGGATTTAACACAAGTTTTAACTCTGCTTTATACAGAATATTTTATTTATTATTAATATAAAATTTATAATAATAAATATAATTATGATAAGTGCACCATGTATATTTTAAATATTAATATATTTAATTTATAATATAATTTTTATTAAATAAAATATAATATTTATAAATAACTGAAACAAAGAATTATTTAAAATAATATATTTAAACTAATTATTTTAACTAGTAATTTAATTACATAAAAAATATTTAGAAATATTTTTAAATATAATATTAATATAATACTTTAATATAGTGAAGTAATATAATTTATAAAAAAAAAAAAACTATAGACCTGGAAAAGCATCTATTTATATTTTTTAGAAATAAAAAATAAAAAAAAAAGATAATATTATAAAAATCTAATCATAAAAGTTTAGTATTAATACTAGATATTATTATAAAAATTTTATAATTAACTAAATAAATAAAATAAAATCTTATATTATATAATTATTAAAATAAATAATATAAAAATAATATATAAATAATATATAAGTAATAAATATTAAAACTAGAATTAAATATATTATATATTATTTATTTATTAAATATATATTATAAATATATATTATAGAAAATAAAAAAAATATAAAAAATATTTATTATTATTTATATCTAGTTAATTTTTTAATTTTTTAATTTTTTATATTTAATATTAGATTATTACTTAATTATATCTTTATTAAATTAACTTGTTTAAACTATAATTATAGCTATTATCTATAGATAATAGGTGGTCTTACTTTACTAAAAGTTATTATTTAAAAATGTTTATATTAAAGTATAAAAAGGTCTTAAAAATAATTAAAAATATATAATAAACTAGAATTTATTAAAATTAAATATAATTATATATAACTTCAAGAAAGAGTTAAAGTTATTCTAATATTAAACTAGTTATAGAGCTTATAGAGATCCTAGGGTTAGAAAAGCTAGTCAGAAGACCAGTTTTATAACAATAAATTTTAAGAGATATAAAAATATTAATAGCTTTTTTTATAATTATTTTAGCAAGCTAGTTAATTTATTTATTATCTATTATTTTTTAAAGCCTGGAGGTCACTAAAGATATATATATTAATTTTAGAATGTAGTTTAATTAAATTATTTAATAATATTTTTAAAATAAACTAGTTTAATTAATAACTAGGTATAGTGTATATCTAAATGATTATGTAGTTATTAATATAATATAATAGTAAGTTTATTATTTTTTATATTAATATTAATAGATTTTAATAGAATTAAAATTATATTAATTTTTATAAGTTTTTTTTATAGATTATATAAATAATCTTTTTTTCAATAAATAATATAATTTTTTTTAAATCTATTTTTATTAGTATATGTTATCATAATTCTAGAAATAGTTTTTTTTAGCATTTTATTATATTATTAAAAAATCTTTTTTTAAATATTTATAATAATTATTTTCAGGAATAGTTATTATAAAAAAATAAAAATTAAATTAATAATTTTTAAAAATAGTAGTTAATTTAGATTTTTTTTAAAATTCTAGACTAATTAATATCTAAGCTTATAAAATAATAATATTATAGAATCTTATTTTAAACTTTAAAAAGTATATTAAAATATTTATATATATTTTCTAAAAAATTATATAAAAAAATAAAATTATTATGTAAAGATAACTTATTTTATAGCTAATTTTAAAATAATATTTAATAATAAAATATATTTATTATGTAGTAAAATATCTAATACTAAATACTCCATAATATTTTAATTATATTTTAATTATATTTTTTAATATCTTTAATGTATTATATTAAATATTTATAAAAAATTTATACAATTAATATTATAATATATATTTTTTATAGATATATCATGGATATTTCTTAGGTTAAACCTGTAATTAATAATAGTATTATTATTAAATTAATTATTTTAATCTATATTTATTTTAAATAAAAATTTTTATGTAGTTCTGGGTCTAGATAAATATCTAGATAGTATAATCTTTTTATAAATATAATAAATATATTTTTTATTTATAATAATTAATCTAGCTTTATAGCCCATGTAGCATGATAGCTAGCCTGTTTAAAAATCTGTTTATTATATTATATTAATTAAATTATATTTTATATTATTTTATTCTAGATTAAAATATATATATCATTAATATAGTCTATTATTATATAATTTATATAAGTAATAAATACTAAAATTCTTTTATAAATTTATAGTTATATATTTTTTATAAAAAACCTGACTATTTACTTTATTAAAAATTCTAGTATTTATTACTTATATAAATTATATAATAAACATATGTGGCATATATTATTATATACACTGTTTATAATAAAATAATAATTAGATTTTTATTTTATTATATTATATATATCTTTTCTAAAAAAAAATACACTGCATGTTTACATGAATAATCTTATTAAATTAATATAGTACTTTAATAAAAGTTTATATATTTTTACTAGATATTTTAATCTTGTTATAATAATTATTTTTAGTATTTTATTTATAATATTAAAAAAAGCAATTACGTGATAGTTCTTCAGGTTTAAGTGGTTATCCTTACCAGGTTTGCATAGTACCACCATGGTGGATGCCTGGAAGTGTTGTGGGCAGTAGCCTACCTCCAGGCAGGCTCTTATAATATAAGCTTCTATAATAAAAAATATATTTTTTATATTTTTTATATTTTTTATATTTTTTATATTTTTTATATTTTTTATATTTTTTATATTTTTTATATTTTTTATATTTTTTATATTTTTTATATTTTTTATATTTTTTATATTTTTT
>JAPDER010000109.1:0-54982 GCA_027569225.1 Aspergillus panamensis | reverse complement strand
CCCCCCCCCCCCCCCCCCCCCCCCCCCCCCCCCCCCCCCCCCCCCCCCCCCCCCCCCCCCCCCCCCCCCCCCCCCCCCCAATCAATGTAACCGCCCCCCACGCCTAATAAAACCAAAAATGTTTGTCGGGATCGTTATATTTTTATATTATACATCCAATACTAAACCGGCCCCAGTAATCTCCCCCCCCCCCCCCCCCCCAATACTAATTCTCACTCCTAATAAAATAATAACATCATAAAGGTGAATCCCACTTCCGGCACGCCGACCAATTCATCCCCGAACGCTTCTTCTCCCGGCCCGAACTCATCAAACATCCAGACGCCTTTGCCCCGTTCTTGATCGGCCCGTACGCCTGCATCGGGAAGGCCCTGGCCTACATGGAGATCCGGCTGCTGACGGCACACCTGATCACCGAGTTTGATGTCGCGTTTGCCCCCGGCGAGGACGGGCAGGATCTGCTGTTGAACTCGGCGGACCATTTCACGGTGGGTCTGCGGCCGTTGAGGTTGTGTTTGACGCGGAGGTGATCTCCATATCCATATCTTTATCTTAATATTAGGGTATGCAGCAGTCCAAGTACCAAGACTATCTTTCTATCTATCTATCTATCTATCTATCTATCTTCTACTAGCTATACAATAGAGGACGTTGAGAGGGGTTCTCTGTATTGGGTTAGATGGGTACCTATTGGGCTATTGGAGTGTAGGGGGATTGTGTGGTCGTATCCGGTTTCTAAATTTCTAGTGACTATTCATGGCATGGCACAACTCTTCGTAGATGAATATTTTATAACCCATTAAATGCTGTTTACATCCGGAACACACCAAACCGCGTTTGGACGTCCTGGTCCACCCGTCCCCCTAACGCCGCCGCCAGACTCAACCCGAGCACGCGCCGGGTGTGCGCCGGCGGAATCACGCCGTCGTCCCAGAGACGGGCAGAGGAGAACGTCGCCTCCGACTCGCGATCGATGCGGTCCTTGAGCTCTGGATCGGCGGTCCGACCGACGGCCTCCATCACCGCGGAGAGCTGCTCCGATCCCATCACGCCGATTTTGGCATTGGGCCACATGAACATGAGGCGGGGGGAGTAGGCCCGTCCACTACCATTCCATCAGATTACTGGACATATATACCAACGAAGCGGAAAGAAGGGGGAAAAGGGAAAAAAGGGAAAAAAGGGAGAAGGGACTTACCACATGCCGTAATTGCCGGCGCCAGCGCTGGAACCAAACACGACGGTGAACTTGGGGACGTCCGCGCAGGCCACCGCCGTCACCAGCTTCGCGCCGTTCTTCGCGATCCCGCCCTTCTCGGCCTCGGCGCCGACCATGAAGCCCGAGATGTTCTGCAGGAACACGAGCGGGATGTTGCGCTGGGCGCAGAGCTCGATGAAATGCGCCCCCTTCAGGGACGACTCGGAGAAGAGGATGCCGTTGTTGGCGACGATGCCCACTTGGTGGCCGAAGATCCGCGCGAACCCGGTCACCAGCGTGGTGCCGTAGTCGCGCTTGAACTCGGCAAACTCGCTCCCGTCAACGATGCGGGCGATCACCTCGTGCACGGGGATCTGCCGGCGGAGGTTGGTTCCGACGATGCCGTTGAGCTCGGCGGGGTCGTAGAGCGGTTCTTTGATGGCGGCTGGCGCGCCCTGAAGCTCCGTCGTGGCGGTCGGGGGGTAGTTGAGGTTGGCGACGGATCGGCGGGCCAGCGTAATGGCGTGGGCGTCATCCACCGCGAGATAATCGGTGACGCCGGAGATTGTGCTGTGCAGTTGGCCGCCGCCGAGATCCTCGGCCGAGACAACCTCGCCGGTCGCCGCTTTAACGAGAGGCGGTCCCGCCAGGAAGATTGTGCCCTGGTTCTCGACAATGATCGTCTCGTCGCTCATCGCAGGCACGTAGGCGCCTCCCGCCGTACAGGGCCCCATCACGACCGAGATCTGGGGGATACCTTGCGAGCTCATGCGGGCTTGGTTAAAGAAGATGCGCCCGAAATGGTCCTTGTCCGGGAAGACGTCCGCCTGGTGCGGGAGGTTCGCACCCCCCGAGTCCACGAGGTAGATACAGGGCAGCTTGTTCTCTTGAGCGACGGCCTGGGCGCGCAGGTGCTTTTTCACCGTGATGGGGTAGTAGGTACCACCTTTGACGGTGCTGTCGTTGGCAACGATCATGCAGGCTACCCCCTCTACCGTCCCGATTCCGGTGATGATGCCGCCAGCTGGGACATCTTCGCCCGGATACACCTCGTGGCCCGCCAGCGGGGAGAGCTCCAGGAAGGAGGTGCCCGGGTCAATCAAAGCAGTGACCCGGTCCCGTGGAAGCATCTTTCCCCGGGCGATATGTTTGTCCTTCGCTTTTTGTGGGCCACCCTGTGCAATGGTGCTGTGCAGATCGGCCATTCGGTCTATCAATTCCTTCATCTGCTGGGCGTTTTCCTGGAAATCAGGTGAAGACGTATCCACCGCTGTGGGGAGGACGGAGATGGCAGAGGCATGGTGGGGGTGGGTGTAGCTCGCGATCGAGCGGGCTGAAGCGTTGGCCACTGGTTTTAGTGTGTTATGGGATAGTATTACCGGTCGTACAAGAAGTTGTCGAGGGTCCGATCGAGTGGTGAGGGAGGCAGCCCAACCCCTGCGGAGGAGGGGAGCTGGGAGACGGCGCATTGCGGGGGAAAATTGATATTAGAGGCTCAATCAGCTCGAACAGGAGCACGGCCGTTCTGCAGCAAGCGAGAGGAGTAATTTTCTACCGGATGGATATTCAATCCAAGGAAAGGAGAAAGTCGATCGAGATCACTGACGATGCAGGGGTGGGAGTTAATGAAGGAGAGGGTGACGGAAATGCGGAGAAAGCGAGGCTGGCCGTGTGTAACCGCTATCATGTGAATAAACGGACATTATTCGTTGATTACTCAGGTATGCACTGCATCAACTTATGCAGCCCCCATCCACAACTATAAGACAGACTATAATAAATCATGAATTCGTGGAGTGAGGAAGTAAATCTATGGTATCATTTCGTCCGATCTATGCCTTGTCCTTCGCCGGCTTCGTGGGATTATAAAGCTCAGCTATATTGTACTTTTTCAGCTTGTCGTAATCGCTTCCAGCAACGCTCATACCCATTACATTCTGCAACCCATTAGCACGACATCCAATTCCCTCAACCTGGGCAACATACCTGGATGATATCGACGAGAATAATCAAATCATAATTCTTCAGATCAACCGGGTGCTCCGGCCCTACCACATCCGCAACGATCTTAATCACACTATCCCGGTTATACTGACTATTGCCCCGCACCGTCGGCCGAATAGCGTACTTCTTCGGCGGGCCCCCCGAGTGAAAATGAGGCTTGAGGATCTCCCGTGCAAACGTCTCCAAATCCACACTGAGGACCTTGCGGATGGACCGCACCGGCGTCATGCGCTGGATGAAGCGACTTCGCTTTCTCTCCGGGTTGGCATACGCATCGAGACAGATCTGGTGCACGAGCTTCTCCGGGTCAATGGCCTTGTCAAAGCGTATGAACGAGACTACCATTATTCAGCATGGGTCCCTACACTCAAGGAAAGTACAGTAAGTAAATAAGATGTGGGGGAACAAACCACACGGAAGCTCCGTTCTGATGCCCCGGAACGGACGAGATTTCGCCGCAGCAGGCTTCAACCCTTCGATCTCTTTCCGGATCTGGGCTTCGATGTCGTCGTCGTCTGAATGGGATGCTTCTTCTCCTTCTTCTCCTACTTCTCCCTTGGCCTCTTCGCCGGCAGGCTTCTCAACGCTCTGGGTAAATAAAACTCGGATTAGACAAGGTCTCCAAAAGCCATGAGAAGTCTCAGTTGGCACACCTCTGAAAACAAATCCAGACTTTCTGCAACGCATTTGGATTCCCTCCCCAGATCACACGTTACGAAAACCCCCCAGTCCCCGGATTCAATCTGAGATCGATTTTGGTATTTGGCCCATTTCCCACTGGTTCCCTGGATCTGATATCAACACTCAATGTTCAGAGAGCAAGGCAAGCTATGGTGGTACCTTTCTTCTTTTAACTGCTTTGCCGGGTGCGTTGTCGGGCATGTTTCTTTTTCCGGCTCCCGCCATCAACTAGTCCTCAGCAATGCAACAATAGATATACAGCACTTCAGGAATCAGAGTGTTTGTGAGCCTATGGCCACAGATTTAGTCGTGTTAAAATGCTTTGCGGGGTGTTTTTTAAAAATCGTTTCCCCGCGTTTTCACTGATTTCTTTTACCGCTTTCCTTTCTCGGAGTTCACTCTAGATTTACACGTGATGATCTCGCCGAATAGCAACTGGAAGATATCGCCGTAGCCCTTGATAAAAACATAATAATATGGTATCGGTGGAGAAGATAAATTAGTGCTATATACAGCTTACTCTCAATATGTAAGGTGCAAGTTCATGCCGACTGGTGCACAGCCAGAGCAAGGCTATCATTTGGCCGTGATTGCTGCCATCCACTTTTGCTCATCCGTCCTGCTCAAGTCAGTAATGAAACAACAAAGAAAAGTTACATAGGAACTCGTGTACGAACCGATCAAAATGCAGCAGCATCCCCAGGACGGGAATGAGTTGCTTCTGGTAGTTTTTGTCCTTCTGCTCCAGGAACTGGAGCAACACGTTCTTGAGATAGATGTAGTCAATACCGCCCGTTGGGGTTTCACTTCGAGGCGAGGATACCACCGCTCGACGTGGACCCGAGTCAATGGAGGAGCGTGAAGACTGAGGGAAGCGGCTGTCATCCGGGACCAATTTGCCAGGCTTGCGGAGCTTCTCCAACCGGCTGTTGGTCTCCTCGACCGACCGACGCAGTTCGGCTTTCTCTTTTTCCAGGTCACGAACCTGCTTCTCGCTTTCATCCAAGGCATCGCGTAGCTGGGCCATCGCCTGTTGGACATCCTGGAGTTCCTGCATCGCCCTCTCCGAATCGCCCTCGAGTTGATTTCGCCTACGCTTCCAGTCCTTTTGTGAATGTTCTAGCTCTTCCTTGTCCTCCTCCGCACTCCGGAGCGCCTTCTCCACTTCGCGGATCTTGGACTTGAGTTCTTCCAGCTCTCGTGCTTGGCGTCGACCCTGCGCGCTCGCCTCATCCTCTGCCCGATCACGCTCTTCAATTGCGGCCTCCATCCGTTCCTTGAAATCGCGGGTTTTCGCTTCTGCGCGGCCCTCGATGTCGTTGAGAAGACGGCGCATGGTTTCGCCCTCGCGTGTTCGCTCGCTCAGAAGGCGATGGGCGTCCGCCAACTCTTCCTCCAAGCTCTCACAGCGCTCACGGGCTTCCTTCATCTGCATACCGAGCTCAGCCGCTTGGTCACGCATGCTGTTCATCAAACTCTGCGCGCTAGCATGTTGAGCGGTCTTGAGTTGAATCTCCTCCCGCAAGCCTTCAAGATCCCGATTAAGTTGAGTGGCTTGTTGTTCATGCTCCCGCAGCCGAACACGCGCCGCCTTCAACTCGTCCTGTACCTTGGAAAGATCCGCGGCAACCCTCTGCTTACCCTCAATCGACTCCTGCTTCTTGCTCTCCGAGTACCGCAGATCAGACTGAGCAACTGTCAAGTTCTCCTCGGCCTTCATTCGGCTATCAATCTCCTGCTTGATCTTTTGGTTGAGCGTCTTCACTTCCGATTCGCGGTCCGATATCGTCGACTTAAGGGTCTTGAGCTCCGCCTGTAGATCCTCATGTTTACCCTCAAAGGTTCTCAGGTCGGCTGTCTTGCTCGATAGAGCCTCCTTGGTCGACTTGAGCTCCGATGATTCGGCTCTCAGTTTCTTCAGCTCGGGCTGTACCTTCTGCAGGGTCTCGCGCAGGTCCGTCAGGTCCTTGAACCGCGTGGCGGCGAGCTGTTGCGCGGCAGAGAGATCCGTTTCAAGGCCCGTCAACTTCACTTTAAGGTTTTCGTACTCGTCCTTCAGGTCGCTGTGGGCTTTCTCGGAGTCCGCATCCCTGGACGCGCTGTTTGCACGGAGATTCGTGATTTCTTTCTCCAACTTGGAGATAGTTACCTCCAGGGCCGACTTCTCCGCAGAAAGCTCCTTGATTTTATCCTTGGCCTCGACGTGATCCTGGCCGAGTTGGAGAAGGTCATCTCGAAGGGATTCGATCTCCTCCTTCAAATCCTCCTCACCCTTAAGTTTCGAGCTAAGACGATCAATGGCAGCTTCCTTCTCTTGCAGTTGCTTGGTAAGATCCTCAATCTTCTGCTCAAGCTCAGCCAAGTTCGAACTTGTTTCACCGGGTGCAGATTCTGCAGGCTGGTTATTCTCGGGCTCGGCTGCGGTTGCTGTCTTACTGCTGTCTTCGCCACCCTTTCCACCCTTCTTCTTTTTGTTCTTCTTCTTCTTTCCGCCACCTGCATTTCCTGCCGGTGCAGCTGATTCAGTCGGGGGCGCGGCGACCTCTTTCGTCTTTTCTAAGCTCTGCGAGGGTGCCAAACTCTGACGGAGTTCATCAAAGTTAGCCTTCTTGCCACTCAAAACCTGGTCCTTCGCTTGCTGCCATTTGGCGTTATCTTTGAGATTCCCGTCAAGGAAGTCGACCACGCTCTTCAATTTGCCAAATTCTTCCGTCTTTTGCTCCACGTCTCCCTTGAGGCTTGACATGGTTTCCTGGGCATCCTTGAGCTGAGTGCGAAGGTTGTCCACCAAGCTCTGCAATACTGCGAGGCGCTTTTCATTTGCTTCCTTCTCTTGTTTCGATTCCTCCAGTTTAGAAGCCAACTCCTGTTGCTGGTCACTATTTCCGGTTTGCGAAGCTTGTACCTGGAGTTTTTCGATCTCTTCTGTCTTCTGTTTTAGTTCGGCTTTGAGGTTGTCGACTTCGGCATTAACCTGGGTCACAGCCTTCTCAGAAGCCTCGAGCTTGGTTTTGAACTCGTCAATCTCACCCTGCCTCGAGGCCTTCAAGCTCTCCGCCTCCGCTTCCTGCTTGTCCTTGTAGTCACGTAGCTCGGTGAGCTCCCGCGTTGCGGTCTCCAGGTTGAGGACCATCCCCTCCGTCGACTCACGAACCACAGCCAAGTCTCGCTTGAGTGATTCAGTTTGGGATTTCAGACTCTCCACCTCCTCTTCTTTCTCCTTTAGTTCAGATTCGAGCCGCGGGATTTCGTTGTCAAAGGAGAAAAACTCCTCGCCCTTCTCCTCCGGCGTTTCTGGCGACTCCTTCTTCCGGGGAGCGGACTGCTTTTCCCTCTCATTGGCTTCCTTGAGACTGGCAAGTTCCTCCTTCGCACTCTTAGCAGACTTTTCCGCCTCCTCCGCTTTTCCTTTATAGCCGTCCCTCTCGGTCGTTACCCGCTTGAGCTCCCCAACTACCATATCTCCTTTAAGCGAAATCTGGTTCAGGTATTCGGTCAGGGCTTTCGGGTCAGCGATAGAGGTTAGTGGGGTATTCTCCCGGAGAGCGGCCTCGAACGGTTCGATGGACAACACCCGCGTATGGGCCATCCGATACGCTTTCAGAAGCTCTGTAAGACCAAAAACCGTTAGTGACTACTTCAGACCAGACGTCCAGCCAAAGGTGCATCCTACCCTGGTACCGCGCTTCGAGCCTGGTCAGTTTGCGCAGCTTCACCTTGACATCCGGGGGCAGTTCCGCGGGTGCCTGATTGGCCTCTGCCGTCTCCGCACCCTCCTTCGCAGCTGATGTCCCATCCGCAGTACCTCCGTCCTCTCCGGGTGTTTCACCAGTGATGCCCTTCGACGGCGTCGCCGATCTGCTAGATGCATCATCATCTCCTATCGCAAACTCCGGTTCAAATTCGGTGGGATCCGGGCCGCGCTGAGTACTTCCTGTATTTCGCCGGGGCCGGGACACATTGCGGCCGGTCGGGCGACGAGCGGAATTGGACCGGGCAAGGGATTCCTGGGAAGCCTGTTGACGGGCCTGTTCCTCGGCAATCCGGGAGTCGATTGCTTCACGGAGGCGCTGTAGGTTCGGTCAGAATTTTGGTTACGTTTTTTCAGTGGTAAGTTTGCCGGAACAGGAGGCCGCAGTAGAAGCGGAGATAGCACGGAAGACCAGACACAGTATGACATACCTGAAACATGACTGTGGCGGGCCTGGGGCCAAGGCCACCGCTTACTTTCTGAGGGAAGGATAAAGGAGAGAGAGAAAGAAAGAAAAAAAAAAAAAAAAGGAGAAACGTAGCAGGAATGTGGATGATGAAAAGCCGCTGACTGGGGCGATCGCAGCTGTCACGAAGCCAACAGTCGCTGGCGGTGAAGGTGCTGGAGCGGCAGAAAGAAGGCACCAGGGCGGAACTGCCAAGACTTGGATGGCTTCAGTTCGAGTCTCGTGCTACGTTGACACTTAATGTTCCAAAAATAGTATTTCTACAGAGTATTTTCATATTTTCATCTATACCGAGGTGGATCAGGTTTTATCATTAGTCTATCTTTACGAGGAAATCAGATGGGAGATTTGAATTGGCTGCTATACTAAACCTACAATCAATATATATCGACATTTACACCTAACCATCTTGAATTATTACCCAGTATCCATCCCCCAATTTCCCAATTTACAGCGAAAAAAAAAGAAAAACTATATTTGGTTAATACCGAACATTAGCCTTTTCATCATAAGGCTCGGCGATACAGAGATTGTTATTGTACAGGCCCAGTCGAGGTCACCTGCCACGACATGCCCTAACTACAACTCAAGTCACGCTCAAGACAGCTCTTTTCGAAACTTATGCTCTAATTTCATCATTCTTTTATTCGGAGAATAAAAATACCAATAAGAAGTACATTCGCTAGTCTCTGCATTGGCTCGACTCGCACTGGAAGATGCACGTGAAGAAGACGTTGCAGAGTCTGCTGTTGAAGAAGGAGGATTGCACGCGGTGGATGACGCCGTCGGGGCCCTCGTCGAGGTATGAATGCTGGTGCTGGGGCCGGGGCACGAGGTTCTGGGCGAGTTCGACGAAGCGTTGGCGGTGATAGAAGCGCCAGGTGGTGGCGGCTGGGTGGGCGAACCCCTTGGTGAGTGGGTAGTATGGGCTGGGAACGACTCTGTCAAGGATTCTAACTCAGCTTAGCCAACTATCATAGCCAGGCAATTTTGGGTGGATTGGGGAGAACTTAAAAAGCTTCAATTGAGGCACAAGCTTTTTGATTCAAAAAGTCTGCATGTAGTACGAGAGAGTGGCTCACCTCCGCTTCTTGGGTTGCAACTCTGATAGTGTCTCCATCTCCAATCTACAACGAAGGTTCGAAAGAAGTAAGGAACCCAAGTATGCTTTCAAGCCCTATAGCACCCCAATCGAGCACGAGCAAGGGGACGCTCTGCGAAACAAGGAGATGAAATTAAATCTAGATAGCTGAGCAGCTTTCGGATACCAAATACGCTCCGGATTGATCTTCATTGATTTCTTAATCTATTAAATTATACTTCTACCTTTTCACTCGGACGATGTGCCCCTATGTCCTTTTCGTTCGGAGGCGGAGTCGCTCCCCTCGTCTCTGAATCGGAATTCTCCACCTCGTTCGTCGACTCCTGCCTTCTTTGCGCCTCCCTCTCCTCTTCAATCTCGCTTGGGTCCTTCGGTCTCTCCAGCCCGTGGTCCCGAATCAGCAGACAAGCAAGAAAGCTCAATCCGATCAACGGAACCTGAAGGATAAACACAGAATGCGAGGCGTGCGTGTACGCGTCGATGATATCATTCCACACTTCATCCGATACCGACGACCTCGCGGGGAGAGAATACGTGGAATCAGAGATATGCGCGTAGCCCGGTGGTAGACTCGAGCGGAGCGTTGCCTGCAGGACTGCGCCAGAGACAGCCAGTCCGCATGCACCGCCGAGACACCGGAAGAAATTTCGGTCTGAGATGACTACGGCGCGCTGCAGCTTGGTGCAGTGGGCTTGGAAGGCGACGAGAGTCGGCTGGAAGGTGCAACCTACGCCTAAGCCTGTGATGCCGACGATGACAGCGATTACGGCGGGGTGGGTATCGCGGCCGAAGATCAGGGTTAAACCGGCGCCTCTGGGGCAGAGTTAGTATATGTCCTGAGCTCGGCAAGGGGGAGAGGTTGCTTACAGTGTCCATATGCCGAACCCGAACCAGATGACCTCCCCGTAACGCTTCTGTCGAGAAATGTACTGCCCAGATAGAACGGAGGATATTGACTGACATGCGACTAGAGGAGCTGTAAGAGCGGCCGATACAATGGGAGACCACCCACGTGCGTTTTGATAGTATAACGGTAGATAGTAAAGATACGCCTGGTACACGGCTCCCAGGAGGAAACTCTGCAGGAATAACGCGCAGATCACCTTATTTCTGAAGAACGCCGCTGGTGCCAAGTTAGCCCGACTCTCTAATACCCGAGTTGAGAGACTCTTACTAGGAAGCATCGGCAGCAAGGCCACCTTCCACTCAATGAAAAAGAATGCCACCAACGACAACCCCCCAATGACAAGCATGCTGATCACCATGGGTGAGTTCCATTCAAAATACGACCCGCCTCCCGAGATGGGGATAAGCAAGAAGATGATGCCAATAGAGGAAGAAAGGATTCCAAAATAGTCGATTCGCTTCAGATTTGTCCGGAGACCGTCATGCCGAGCACTATCAGGAATGAGGAGATACCCTACACCAATTGAGCACGCAGAAAGCGGAGCAAGCATCCAGAAGAACCCTCGCCATGTCGCTTTCAGGATAAACGCCGCCGCAATGAACGGCCCAACCACATTGGCCGCCCCTAGCGACGCTCCCAAGATACCCTGGTACTTGCCTCGTTGCTGGAGAGTGACCACATCCGACACAATGATCATCGCCAACGAGCTGATGCCTCCTCCTGCCACGCCGGCCAGACCGCGAAATACGTAAAACATGGCCGCATTCTGGGAGAGGCCGCAGAGGAGGTCAGCGACACAGAGCAGGGCCAACGCACACAGGTATACGATCTTCCGGCCGAAGATATCAGACAGTCGACCGTAGAGCACACTAAACATGGTGTTGGCGATGAGGGACGATGTACCCGCCCACGACATGGTTTCTCGTCCGTTGAGATCTTTCGCGATGGTTGGTAAAGTGACGCTGATCCCATTCTGGTCGACGAAAGAAATAAACAGGGAAATAGCCAAGCCCGCAAAGACCACCAGTAACTTGCCTGGGGGCAAAATATTGGTTTGGTCGTGCAGGGCCTTTTCTGCGGCGTATTGGCGACCCATATTACTCAATCTATGATTTCGCCCTCACCAGAAATGACCCAGCAGTATAAACTGACTCTCGTTCTCCTGAATCATTCAAGGCCAGAACCAGAAAAGTTCGCATTGGATGCCGCAAAGTATATCAATCAGCCCTCGTCCGACAATTCAAGGGTAAATCGATTCCGAACAGCTCGATTGAATAGAAAAGAAACCAAAAAAGAGTTACTTCAACACCAATATGGCAATGTACGTGGGCCACCGTGATCATTTTATGTGAAATTTTTTCCCTCATGCTTTATCATCTAAGATCGGTAAGAACTGTGTCGGAAATCATGCCGACAGCGATTGGGCTTCCATGTTCTCAATGTGACCGAATCAAGCCCTGATCATTGGCCCCTATCCAATTAGTCACGCCGTGACGTGGACGGCTGGATCTCTTCTCAGGCCCTACGAAGGACAGAGGTGAAAACCTCGCATCTCAGTGGCGATTCCCCTGTTGCTGGTGGATCTGGTCCATCGGACGTCCGATAAAATCTGCTTGCCCTGAGCGGAACCCCCCCGACGACCTCCGATAGGCAAGTTTGCGGTTGACAGGTCTCCTGCACTTTAATCTAGTTACTGTTTATCCGCGTCGGATAAAAATCCAGCAGTTGCCATTCGGATAGATAGGCGAGAAGAATTTGAGGAGATTTTGGCCTCTACTACGATACTTTCGGACACTCCGCATTCTTGAGCATCCGTTCAGTGCTAAGAATATCTACTACATCTAGAAAGTTACCATTTAGACCGTGTCCGGCTATTTGGACTATACCGGATCGCGGTCAAAATAGCAACTTCTGACTGAGAGATATTTTATGCTAGCACCTTAATCTTATTACAAACAGCAGGTTGTTAATTGATTGCTTTGGTTGATTGATTTTAACCAACTAGCAAAATGAATGCTATTTGTATGCTAGTATTAACAATATTAATCATCCATACGCCAACAATGCATACCTCGTGAATCATAGACACTCGGACAACTATCTTCCTCCGAACGGGTCTCCACCAGGAACACACAGTCCGACCCGCACAAAATAGTCCCGGTGAGCAAAGAACAGTTCCCACAATCTATACCGCGCCGGAATAAAAGACCAAGACAGGCGACGGCGAAGATGCAACATGCTCTCTCCCTCCAGGCCGTCCTCCTGCGAGCCTTCAGGCACGAGCACATTCTGCTGCGTCTCCCGTCCCCCGGTAAAGTCCGACGACTCCTCGTCACTCGCACTCTCGCGCACATTGCCCCACCAAGTCGTCGCCTCGGCGCCCGAGATACACCGTTCATCACGATCCCCGTCACAGAACACCACATCCTCAACAGACGGCGGAAGGCCCGCCTTGGAGATATAAATCTCCCCAGCATGCATCTCATACCCCCACTCCTCGAGCGGGAGCAGCGGCACCGGGTCATCCACATGCGTTAGTCGACGAAACCTCCTCTTCTCCCGATCACCATCACCATTGAGGTCAAAAACCTCATCTAGAAACCTCGCAAACCCCTTATTGCCGATCTTGGGCTCCCCGAACGTCGTTACCGTTGGATCCCATCCGCGCAGCTGCATTTCCACGCCCGCCAGTGCCGCAACAGCACCACCGAGCGAATGTCCCACGAGGACCAGCTCGTAGCCCGGGTATTCGTCCCTCGCGGTAGAAACATAATCTAGGATAGTCGAGCGGGTATTCTGCCATGCGGTCATGAACCCGGCATGGACGGAGCAATTTTTGCAGGCGATGGTTTCATTGCCACCTACACTGTACGGGACGTACTCCTGCGGGGTGGCGGAGAGGTCGACGATTGTGTTCGCGATTGAGTAGGTCCCGCGAAATGAGACAATGATGCGCTTTCGTGACGGGGGGTGCGAGAGGGCAATATAGCCACATGAGTCGGAGAGAAAGGGCCCTGTATTCCACGTCTGGATTGATTTAGCATGGGGCTGGGGGGGAAGTTGGGAAGAGGGGAAACGTACTGTGATAAGTTCGAACCCTTGTAATTCGCGGCAGTGACTGAGGCATTCGAAGGGTTTGTGGACGCCTGTATTCCCAACACAGTAGGAGATATCGACTATACGGGCGAGTTCATCGAAGGAGTCGAAAAGCTCCGCGGAGACTGATTGCTGGGTGTCATTAGGCGTCTTTGCGTCCAGAGGTACCACGTGCGCTGCTGACAGATGCAGCAATTGGAAGAGAATGATGAGAAAAGAGAGAAAAATAGGACTAGGGATAGAATCCATTATAATAGAGCTTCCTGGTCGCGAAACTCATTGTCGTTGTCGTAGGCTGGTTAGTGAGAAACGACGGTGGTGTCGGTTGGGGTTGAGTGGCCATGTTGGGGAGTCGGGACAGGGACTTGTCACGCGTGCAGAGAAAAAGGAAAGGTGTGACGTTGATGAATCTGGGGTAAATGACCGCTACCATTCCACCTAGGCATAGTGGTATACTATTGTGATACACGCGGTAATCTTTGGCTAGCTTGGTTGGAGACCTCATGAATTAATTACTTTGGGCGCTTGGGGCATGGGCTTGGTTATATTTAGTAGTATTTGGTATCAAACTTCTGAAACAGGAGCTATTCCATTCCAATAATAGCATTTCCAGGTAAAGCACTCAGCAATTTATGACGGTCTGGCCAAACAGCGCCAACATACCAGAAAGGAAGGCGGTTACAATGGGCAGAACTCTCAACAAGCAACATTCTCGATTTTGCTGGCAACGCGAGGGATTTATTCCTGAGGGAATATTCAAGAATAAAATCGATGTAATAGACCATCTGGGCTGACAGATATGGCCTACCACGTAATGTAACCTGATCTAAGAATCTCCAGATCGAAGGTCAGATGAACTAATTTATTTGGACACGCCATCACGCAACACTTTGGGGTGTCACCATCGGAGAGACTCGGTTCACCGGCGTGCGGGATGTTCCGCCAACAAAAGGATAGTCAAAAGTCAGCTCGATCCCCCCTACAATGCGTTGCGATAACTATCCCCCTTTCTCTTCTATCTCTGTCTTCTATCTCTGTCGCAAGTGCTCAGTATTTGCGATCAGTATCCTTGTCCTGTGCGAGTTTCCAAATTATCCTCTGTGTCCAATCTCTCTGGGACAATAGCATCATCATGGCAACTTCAGGTACGTTCTGGTCCCTTTTCTTGGCATCTCGAGGTTATTGTTGAGGACCCGCAATCTCTTCCATCGTTTTTTTTCCCTTTCCCATCTGCATCGCATTCAACTGCAACACTGGGGCGCTTCAGACAGAGATACCCTGCCATATTTCGGTGAATTACTGCTGTCGCAGCATCACGTAGAGGTCTTCACAAGATTCACCTGGCCATGAAATCCAGTCTGAATTCCCCAATTCCTACCTTTTAACTCATTTTTTTTTCTCTCCCCACTCCCCTATTCATAACTGTTCCTGCCTGTCGCTCCACGACCACGTCCACCTTTTCAAATCCATCCGCATAAAATTCCGAGTCGCAGAGATGAATGCCTCCAGGCTTCTTCCTCGACTTTCCTCCCCCATCCGAGCCGCACGCAAACCCATGGCCCCCACGGCCACCTCATCCCGAAATCTTTCCGGGTCCGCGGCCCGAGCTTGTATTGACCATCATAATAATAACCGAGCCTCCTCAGACCGACTCTCCACCGCCCTGAACCAGAACAAGGACTGGGCGGCCAAGATGGCCCAGGAGCACCCGGACCTCTTCGCCCGCCTGGCCGTCGGTCAGCACCCTGAGATTCTCTGGATCGGCTGTTCTGACTCCCGCTGCCCCGAGACGACCCTCCTAAATCTCCACCCTGGTGACGTCTTCGTACACCGAAACATCGCCAACGTCTTGCACCCGGCCGATCTTAGTTCCTCCGCCGTGATCGAATACGCCGTCCGTCATCTGCGAGTCAACCACGTCGTCATGTGCGGCCACACGAGCTGTGGCGGTGTCGCTGCCGCCATGGGTAACAAGCAGCTTGGTATTCTGGATCCCTGGCTTCTGCCTCTGCGACAGCTCCGTCAGGAGAACCTGGAGCTGCTGCAGAGTCTATCTGCCGACGAGGCCGCACTAAAGCTGGTAGAATTGAATGTCCAGGCCGGTGTTAAAGTGTTGAAGCAAAAGAGTGTTATTCTGGAGGCGATTGAGGAGAGGGGCCTCAAGATACACGGGTTGGTGTATGATGTTGCGAGTGGTGTTCTGAGGGAGTTGGACACCAGTGAACCGGAGCCTGTGGTGAAGGCTCGTGCGACGTCTTTCAGGACCGACGCGTAGTCGGTTTTATTGGTACCTAGTACATTTTCTCTATAGACAGAGAGGATATCTCTTTTTTTTTTTTTTTTTGGTTAGTGGGTTTAAATGTTAGCATTGGTGTCAGCGGTGGGATCTATTTGAGCGAATCAGACAAAAATATATGATATCTGATATATCAAGAAGAGCCCCTCTTGTAGAGAATTAACCCGATCATGGTGATTAATCATCATTAGAATAAAGTCGATCTTTCTTGTGCGTTGGGATTGTTGTGGTGACCAACTCTCTTCTCATGAACGTGGCCATATTCAGGTACACATCCAGGACGACAAACAAGGTGAGGGAAGTGAAGAGGAAAAAAGAAGAAGAAGAAGGGTTGCAGAAGAATGACTTTTCACTCACAATTGTCTTAATAATCCATATCCTCGTCTTGTCTCGCTGTGAGAAAACCAACAGGGATCTCGCCGGCCGAAAGTGTTACCAAAAGGGTATAGTTCCGGCCGATGCGGATATGGGTCGGCAGTACCTAGCTTATGCCTGAGCGGTCAGGCACCAGATTGCCGTTCCTGGATGACCTACCCCAAAAGTGGCAGACTAATCCGAAAGAGTATTCGGAAAGTGTCCGAAGCTGGGGTAGGCATGGGTACATCCGAGTAGGCCTGTCTTGCTGAGGGAATAATTGCATTATTTTCGAACGGCAAGTACAACTAGATTTATGCAGATTGAAGCTGGGGACTTTCATTCGTCGAGTGTAACTAAACAACAAGAGTGCTATATAAACATAGCGAGACAGAAAACTCCAACAAGTGTAATGTCGTGTCAGATCTGCTAGTTAATCATCGATATTTGTTACTTTTATGCAGCTCCGTGGCTTTGAAATATGACATGAGATGAGAGGCCGTCATATGTTGATTCAAGGTCTACTATGAGTGCTAGACTTGCAGGTTATGGAGGTTAACAATGAATTAAATCACGACAACTTCACCTGAATAAATATCACTTAAAAATATCCTTACTGGCTCTTGGTCTATCTTATTTTTTGATCCTTGTCTTGCAAAATGATATCTAATCTCGAGACGCTTAGCTTTATATAGATACTGAAGACCCCGTCAAATCTCAGACATTTAGATCACGCGGTGTACTTGTATAATGGTGAGGACTAAGAGCATGTTTCTGGGCAAGATATTTCTGAACTGGACTAAATGGACGTTCTGGTTTAATTTAATAACCTAATCCGCCGGGAGTAAACTTATATCCCTCAAGGCTTCTTACTCATGCGAGGTTGCTGTGATATGATACGGTCCTTTGCTCATAATATTATATAGCCAAGTATTATCGGGAATAGGGAAGGGGTTGTCCTCTTTCAAGCTTACATGTATTTACTTATGAGCAATAATAGTTTCAAGCTATTTAAGTCAAAGTATGAAAGATATTTTTGCCTCAAGTAATAATGCATTTTGGTAAGCGAGCTGCTATGATTGCCGATATTCTTGACCCAAGTACATGGGGTTACGCAACTATAAATATTATTATTAATATCAATACCTGCCTCTATGGGGTTGGTCGCGTTATGTTTCTTATTTCCCTTGGGTAGGTGTGCCGATTGCACTCGAGTCTCACATACGGCGCTGCAATTTGTCAGACACAGGCCCAAGTCAATAATCGCCTGCCCTGAGACTTCCAGAACAGAAATATCTCAAACCAAGACTCCTATCGTTCAGTGAAATTGACTTTCTCGAAAATAGCTCCAGTGCGATGAATCTGTCAACAATAACAACTCGGTGTCCAGACCTCCCCAAGATAACCTCACCAGACCTATCACAGTCTCTTATCACCGTCCCCTATCGTAATCGCCCCAATTTTACAGGCTGAGACCAAGCTGGAGACGGCAAGGGATAAGGTGACAAGTTACCGTATGTATTTTGCAAAGCTCAGAGTTGTGAATGGTTGTGGGGTCGCCAAGGATTCTAGAGGGGAGCAATATCCATGATGTATCGCCACGCTGACATTGCTTCTATTGGCTTGTTGGAGCGGGGTTGGAAGTTAATCTGCAGTCCAGCCCTCAGGAAGTGACGGTGTAGTTACGATTCCCCGCGCCCAATAAGCCACGGTCTTCGCAAATATTGGATGGAAAAGTGGATACACACGTAATGGAGTACCCTCCTTTACTTCAGGAGCTACCTACCTAGGTAGGTACCTACTAGCATGGATTATTTTGGATTAGATGCCCCCCCTCCTAAAACTGGGGGAGGGGCGAAGGAAGGAAGGAAGTGGGAGAAAAAGCTACAGTGGATCCGGGGTAACCGGCCCACTGCCCGTGTGTAGTGTCCGCAGAAGCTTCAATAATATATGTGGAGTTTGAGCCACTGATAGAAGACGATAGCACGTTGTATATCTATTTATCTATCTCTTTATCTATCAGAGATAACTGACCAGGTTGATGATTTTGTTTTGGGATTCTGGCCCCCAGCAGAATCAGCCCAGATGTGGATTTGTCGTGTGACGAGCGTGGGGTGATCTAAGTGGTTTGATGTTTATTGGAGCCAATTATTATTATTATTATTTTTATTATTATTTATTTTTTACAGTTTAACTTTTCCATCATCTGGATTCCTGATTTGAATTTGTCCTGGGTGTAATAATCCCTGTCTTTAATTGTTGTATTGTAGTGTAACAGCCTAAACTGGATACAATACATGAATGAGATCACGGGCACCGCCCCCTAACCTGACAGTACTTTGGGCACCTCCTATGTGTTCTCTCCGTGAGTGGATATGTCCACCATCAATAATGAAGAAAATAAGTAAAAGACATGTAAACTCCTTTGATGTCATCTCATGCCGTCGAAAAAGAAAGACCAAACCTGTCCCAAAAAGCTCCCAAACCCAAAACATAGGAAAAGAACAAAGGAAATAAATATGCTGTCTAAGGCATTTCACGCCTCTAAGCTGTATTCACTGAGTCACTCAATCTGAAATCGTCCTCTAACAGACGACTCGACGTGATTACTTTAGATGACGCATGTACCGCATTGTGAGATAAACAGCAGCCATCGTTGTGTATGCGGCACCTCCAGCTGTGACCCAGACGGGTCGATGAACAGCAAAGGAAGTCTGAACAACCTGCGCTCTCCTTCTCCGTTTCTCTAGGTTGGGTTGTTAGGTTGAGATATCCGGGAATACGACCAGGGACTCCTTACCTGTGGAAAGGAATCGGTTTCGCAGAGTCGCCAGCTGTTGTCTGGAGTATGCACCGAAGGAGGAGCCGAGAGAGGACAGGCCTTGGGTGAGAGGGGCGGACATCTTGGCGGTTGGAGATAGAGGTAGTAGTGAATACAAGTAGCGAGATGGGTAGATGAAGAGATGTAGCAGATTCAGTAACTCGAGACAGTCTTCAGAATTCCTCGAAAGTACTGGGTCACGCAAGGTTTATATACGGTAATATAATAATAACCCCTTCGTCATCAAGTTGCGGGGTAGTCACAGGACAAGGCGTGTATGTGACTGCAAACGAGAGCTCGATAGACCTGTCCAGCCATCCTTACATCCTGTCGTATGCCTGACTGGCTGGCATCTGTCCGGTGGCGATTGGTTGGCTTCCTCTTGGGCAATATCCTTCCCCAGAGCCCCTGGAACAAGAGGGGTTAGTGGATGAGAGGGAGGCAAACTTTCCAATAGAAGGGGCGAGTTAGACGACCGTACACGCTTTAGGAACGATCCGCGGACTACTGTGTGAGAGAATAGTGACCGTTGACTTGAGGTGGCGTTTTCTATGGCCAGGGGGTAGAAGAGGAGCTCATAGCCTTCACACAATATGATAATCCATGCTGATATGGTATGTAGTACGTGCTAATCGGAGGGGCTTCACAAGGCTCCACGGAGTGATACCCACCGACCCTCCTCTGAGAATCGCTTTTGCATCTGTACAGGGGATCAGAAAAGAGGGCAACTCATTGACGTGAGTGGCTTGTAGGTTTAAGGAAGATGAAAGTCAATAATCTGAGTTATAAGGTTTCTTTTCCCCAAAGGCCTAGCAAGTATCATGGATGACTTGGTGATTAGGCTCCGACCAGGCCAGTATAACCCCGCTGTCTCATCAAGTAGTGCACGTCACTAACCTACCTAGGTAGTGAACTCCCATTGTGCTGTTAATTGTCAGTGTGCTCGGATAATTAACAGACTTAACCTAACCCCTTTGTTTAAGATCAGAGTTAGTTCTTAACTTACTGAACATACACCAACATTTATATAAGCGGACCTTGCCATATGTTTTTTGGATATCACGCCTGTTTATACCACTGGCGGGTTATGAGAAAGGTTTACCAATATTTTGGCCTTAACCCTAAGTTATGCTCAGGGGAAATAATTTAGATAATATTGGCTTTAATCGTCTGTTCCTATCCGGATCAGTCTTCCGATCCCGAGCTCCGCCTGTATGATATTAAAGCATCTACTTGTAGTGCGCGACAGCTTTCGATAATGCTACCTATATCCAAGGAAAACCAATTACGTATAGCATACAGCGGATATTAAGAGGTGCCTACCTCCCTCTTCAAAGGGACGTTTACGCGCTCTTAACATCCAAAAGTTTAGTTCGGCCGAAAAGATATCGGAATCATCCTCATTGACCAGGAAGTCCAGGCAAATTATTACCACGGGTCTCGTCGAAGTCCGGTCGGGTATCACCCATGACTGGGATTCCCTATGTTTGAGCCTCCCCCGCTCTTTCTCGCTGTGAAATGGGGCAAAATATGGCAGGTCAAGATTCTACTTGACCACGGCGCAGATTCGGATCGAGATCATCCATTGCCACTGTATGGGATTGCTAGTGAGGAGAACCGCGAGATCAAACGTATGCTGCTGGACCACGATCAAACAGCCCCCCTGAAAATCCTTGTGTTGTGAGGCCACGGGGCCATGGTTCAATTCATGTTGGGGAATCGGGCTGACGCTCGTAGGTATGGACACGATGCGTTGTACTCTGCGATGAGGAATGGTTATTGGGATATGGTTCAGCTATTACAATCGCATGGGGCAACGCTGGAGGAGCTTGCTGTTGAGGACGTGAGCTTTTAGGACCAAGAAGATAGTGACGGGCATACATTTTTGAATGGCTAAACAAATTCTAGGGGTTTTCTTGAAGGAGCTCATGTATGCATTGGACAGTATCTACTTCGTGAAGTGATAGTAGATGGGGTCGTCTTTGGACGTTGAGTTGTTTGGAAGGATGTGGATAAGGTGGATAAGGGTGGATGAGGGGATTGTGACTAGGGAAATCGCACCAACCTTAAATGGACTAGTATACAACCAGATCAGGTGACGTCAGTCACACTGTTCTTTTTCCCCTACTGACTAAAATCCCTTGGCTTGACGAGGCTATCTTGACGACGGTTGGAGATAAACCAAATGACATGGGACCTTGAGGTGGCTCGCATTAAGCGACTGCCGGGTGATGCTTTCTACATTGCCGATTTCATCACTGAAGCGGAGGAGGACTGGCTTCTGCAGAGGGTGTGTTCTGAATCGCATTTGATGTGTTTCTCCATCATCACCACAAATTAACGTAGCTAGTAGATCACATCTGCTCCTCTCCCTCGCTGGACCCATCTTTCCCACCGTCGTCTGCAAACGTGGCCATCCGCCCTCACCAAGTCCGACACCCTCATCTCCTCCCCGCTCCCCTCCTGGCTCGTCGCACCCATCATTACCCCTCACTTTGATTCCCTTGGAATTTTCGCTGATGCTCCACATGGCGGCCCCAATCATGTCCTCGTGAATGAATATCGGCCGGGTCAAGGCATCATGCCACATGAAGACGGAGCGGCGTACTTCCCTCTGGTGGCTACTGTGAGCCTGGGTGCACCGATCGTGTTGGACTTGTACGAGAAGGTCCCAGACGAGGGCGATCGACAGGACCGTAAAGCTGGCCGACAACCGACTCATAGGATTTTGCAGGAGAGACGAAGCTTGTTGGTTACCAGGAACAAGCTCTACAAGGAGTTTCTACATGGGATTGCCGAGACAGACCGCGACGAGAGACTCAGCGCGGAATCGGTCTGCAATTGGGATCTCTTGCGGGAACCAGGGCAATATGAGTGCGGGTGGTCAAAGAGAGAGACAAGGATTAGTCTGACCTATCGAGACGTTCTCAAGGTTGCGAAACTAGGCAATACTATGAAATTCCTGGGTGGCCGCCGGTGATACCACGCAGGATATTTAAATGACGAATCACTTCAATCCAAACTCGGCAATTACCATCAAACTTCAGTATATGCCAGGGAACATGTTCCATTTCCCCCGGACAGCGTCCTCGCCAAACTTTTCCTTGTACCATTGTCGAGTCGTTGCGGCAGTAACCCCCAGATTGACGACGACGAACCCGAGAGCAGCTAGTAAAGTCTTGTTCACCATCTCACCCTCAGGCGCTGCCAACAGTGCTAATGACAGATAGATTGCGCACTCCGCCGTATAATGTGGGCACACAATTCGGTTAAAGAGCGGATGGTTAGGGAGGGTGTACTTCTCCAGCGAGAAGAGGAGGTGGTGACAGTCGTGCTGGAGTCCTGAGGCAACTAGAAAGATAGGGAGGGACAGGAATGTACGCAGGGACGGGGCGTTTGTTATTTTGACATCGTCAAGAGTCAATTCATGTGCAAGAATTGTTGCTGCGTGCCGTTAGCCGGTGTCCTATTCCCTTTCTCTGCGCCCCAAGTTTATCTGGAATACACACCTGACCCCTCGATCCAGAGCGCAACTCCCACTGCTAAGTAGAAAGCAAGACCTGCAAGCCAATGAACAAACCACATTTGAGACGATGAAGGTTTCGAGAAGATCCGACATTCATGTAGCCGCCTTCCCCCCTGTACCAGCATCAGAAAGCAGCAAATCATGACCTGACTTATAGACATCGACTGTTGTTGGTGTTCCGGGCTGATCCTCGCCGCAATGAACCGAAACACCGGCCCGCGGAGGAGAAGCTGAACAGCCCAGAAGATGGACGAAAATACGGATGCGATATAGAACTGGACAAAGTAGCTATGAGGGACTCGCAAGGAGGAAATATAATCAAGGGATCGGGTTAGCGAAGATTCGCTTTTCGTCGACTTGGGCTGAGGGGGGTGGGAGGTAGATGTGGATGTGGATGTGGCGCGAGCGCCATATCGGACGAAGCGCGATCGAAGTGTATCTGATATGCTAATGGAGAGGATCTGATATATTTAGCTTCATGTCCCCGCATTGTATGACGCCAACATGCCCATACCGTGCAGGATGTAAAGATGAAAAATGCTCGAAGTGCATCAACTGCGTCCATGTGCGCCGCGGAGAGGGCCGAGTCAACCACAGAAGAAAGGAGATCCATTCTGAGCCACCATCTGGTTTTTGCACGTGGTTCTACGCGTATAGGATGTAAACTCCAAGTAGGAACCTACTGTACGGAGTATTAATTGAGAAATTAAGAAAAGCCAGGAAACGACCGCACCTCGACTCTATATTTAGCATGACCACAGAAATCCTGAAGTAGAAGGCGGTGTGATGCAGCATAAACTCGGCTGGAAGTGGAGTTTCCGCGGGGGATTTTCAACTTTCGCCTTCCACCTTTTCTGCTCATCTTTGGTTCAGATCCATCTGCTACGAAACTTCTCCTCTTCGTATGTTTTGAATCATATTGCTTATACCCCGTTCTGTCCATATATCTGAAATCCCACGATGGCAGTTGAAGTTGCCCCCCGACAATGCATGGGAGTGGACTGTGGTAAGGATGCTGGCACACTCCAATGCCCGACATGTTTGAAGATGGGCACGGACAGCTTTTTCTGTTCGCAGGATTGTTTTAAACGGAGTTGGGTAGGCGGCCTTTCGTGATCCTAAGGTTCACGCATTCCCCGGGTATTTGTCACGTTGATTTGTACTAACTCCTGCATTGTAGGGCGAGCACAAGGCCGTCCATAAGACGAAGAGTAACTTTCTCACCAATATCTTCCCTCCAAAAGTAGTTTCTGAACCAGACCCAGCCACGGGACACTTCAACCCGTTTCCTTCATTCCAATTCACCGGCTCCCTGAGGCCCGTCTATCCCCTGTCACCGCACCGATCCGTCCCCAAATCTATCCCCCATCCAGACTACGCCAATGATGGTATCCCACGATCGGAACAGAAATTCGTCGGCCGACATAACATCACGATTCTAAACAAGGAAGAGCAGGATGGTATGAGGAAAGTGTGTCGACTTGCCCGAGAGGTTCTTGATATCGCCGCTCGAGAATTGAAGCCCGGTATAACAACAGACTACATCGATGAGGTGGTCCACAAGGCGTGTGTCGAGCGCAACGTAAGTACTTGGGCAAAAGCCGGCTTTAATCTATAGAAACTGAAAACATCTAGTCCTACCCTTCACCGCTGAACTACATGCACTTCCCTAAGTCGGTGTGCACCTCCGTCAACGAGACGATCTGCCACGGCATTCCGGATCAGCGACCCCTCGAGGATGGCGATATCGTCAATATCGACGTCACTCTGTACCACAATGGCTTCCACGGCGATATCAACGAAACCTACTATGTTGGCGACAAGGCGCGCGCAAACCCGGATGCCGTGCGGGTGGTCGAAACCTCCCGAGAGTGTCTGGACAAATCTATTGAGATCGTCAAGCCGGGAATGCTCTTCCGTGAACCCGGAAACGTTATCGAAAAACATGCCAAGGGCCGGAACTGCAGCGTGGTCAAGAGCTACTGTGGCCACGGTATCAACCAACTGTTCCACTGCGCCCCCAACGTCCCCCACTATGGAAAGAACAAGGCAGTTGGAGCCGCAAAGGCAGGCATGTGCTTCACCATCGAACCCATGATCAATACCGGCACACATCGCGACCGCACATGGCCTGACGACTGGACGAGTACCACCGCAGATGGCTCGCTGTCCGCCCAATTCGAACACACTCTACTCGTCACCGAAGACGGAGTCGAGGTTCTCACTGCCCGTCTGCCAGATTCTCCCGGTGGGCCTATTCCCATGCCCACGGAAACGAAAACGGAGGCATGATTCTGAGCACCTTTACATAGTACTGTTTGAAACAATACGTAGAACAAGAGCGAATACGTGTAATTCTATTCATATTCGTTTCCACATTCTTGGCCTTGTTGACTAGTCCCCCTTTCATAGCGTATATGATACAGAGCAGTCAAAGCAGTAATGGACAAGACACCCAATCACAGCTTCTCAAACGTGGGCTTGCGCTTCTGAATCCCAGATTGCAACGCAGTAGAGACATCCTTTGTCTGCAGAGCCGCACTGTTCCAGATCGTTGTATATCGCAGACCTGCCTCCCCAATTAGCTTCCACCCCAATATAAAAGAACGAAAAAGAGACCCAACATACCATCCTGAACCGTATGATCTCTCGACCAATTCAACAACTCCTTCGTCCCCTGGACCGCAACGGGGCTCTTACTCGCAATCAACCCCGCCAGCTCCAGCGCCCCCCGTATAAGCTCCTCCTTCCCCTCATAAACCCGACTGACAAAGCCAACCTGCAACGCCTCCTCCGCCCCAAACCCCCTCGCCGTCATCGCCACCTCCTTCACCCACCCAAAATTCCCAACAATCTTCGGCAGCCGACTCAACGTCCCCACATCCGCCGCAAGCCCAATATCCACCTCCTTCACGACAAACTTCGTCCCCTTCGCACAAATCCTCACATCCGCCGCCGAACTCAAATCGATCGCCAGCCCCAGCGCAAACCCATGAATCGCGGCGATGACGGGCTTCTCGCACCGCTCCACGGCCGATATGCAGTCCTGGAACTCGCCGATGTGGCGACGCATCGTGAAGGCCTTGCGCGCGGGGTCGGTGCCGTCGTCACCGTTGCCCAGGAGGCCCTCCGAGGCGGCCTTGACGTCGAGCCCCGCCGTGAAGGCTTTTTCACCCGCGCCGGAGAGCACGATTGCCCGGACGGCAGGGTCGTGGGAGAGTTGGTTGAAGATTTTGGCGAGCTCGAGCCACATCCTATCTGATTATATCAGTGTCATATCCCTTGTATACATATATATATATATTTAAAAGAAAAAATTTCTGGGGTGTTGGTTTAGGAGACGTACGCTTCGAAGAACGCATTCAGTTGCTTGGGGCGGTTAATCTCCACATGAGCCACATATTCCTGGGGGAATGTGATTTTGAAGTGTTCGTAGGAGTAATTTTCGGCCATTTTGAATTATGTATGAGAATAAATATATATGATGAGGTGTGTAATGATAAAGAGTAAGGGATAGATGACAGCTTGCTTATATGTGGCGGAGCTCGTTCCCTATATATATGTCCAAAAATGTATGGATTGATTAGTACTTAACCTCGGCTGAATGGGGGGATTGGGGCAGGGGGGGAGTAAGCTGGGAGGGTGTGGTGGGGGTGAGTTCGAAACGGAATGGTTACCGATATTGCACTTGGTATCGGATCTGATACTAATCGGTGAATATCTGACAGGAACTTGGAAATACTTTGTATAAAGCAGGAAAGAAGCAGGTGTAAGGAAGAAAGTTGAATGCGGAGAGAGCGGAGATAAAGCTGGGGTTGGGAGTCGCTTTCACGTGCCTCGGCTCAGATGGCGACTCCACTTGCATAGATGTATACAATTACACCTCCAGATATATGTTCTAGGTATAAATGGTAGGAGTTGTAAGAGGATTTGAATTGTAATATTCATGAAACAGGTTACTGGGATTATAGGTTTTAAAATAAGATATCATCTGATCTACAGCTACTACCAGTTTAGATCTAGAGAGTAATTGTGAAAACAGTTAAATGATTCATTCAGCTATCATACAATAAAATTAAGAAAAAAAAGCAATGCGCCATGCCAACCAACGATAAACCCATATTCCAACTTCAAAGATCTGCAGTTACTGTTTACTCAACAGCAATCTTCTTCACCTTCGGAGCCGCAGCCTTAGGTACAACGACGGAAAGAACCCCATTCTTCAGACTAGCTTTCACGCCATCCTGATCGACTCGAGCCGGGAAGCTGAAAACACGCTGGAACTCTCCAACGCTGCGCTCGCTGACCCAGTAGTGGGGCTTGGTAGCATGTTCCGCCGCCCTCTTCGTGGCTTGCTTTTCGCCGGCGACTTTGGTAGCAACTTCGGTGGTGTTTTCGCCGTCACCTTCGGGCGCATCTGGCTGTGACTGTGCCTGTTCATCGCCGGTGTTATCGGAGTGGTACTCACGCTCCGTACGGCCTTTGATCACCAGCGTCTGGGGGTCAGAGAACTCGATATCAATGTCCTTCTGGGCGGTTCCGGGGACATCCCCGTCGAGATGATACGCGTCCGAAGTCTCGCGGACGTCGAAGCGGGGTGCGAACGAGCGCACAGTGGTAGTGCTCTTGTTGGAGCGGTGGACGTCATAGTCGTCCAGGAGGCGGAAGAGGGGAGAGAAGTCTCCGGAGTTGGGGAAGGTTCTGAACAGAGACATTTCGGATGTGGGGTTGGTGAAACGAGTCAAGAGGCTTTGAGAGTAGTTTGGTATGTTGACTGAAGTTTTGGAAGACTTTGTCTTTGTGATTGAATGTGGGATTTTTGTTGTGATGATGTGGATAGTCGAGAGATGTTGATGGCCATTTTATATTCATCTAGTGATATTCGAGAAGCCGCCATGGTGGTGAAAGTGGTTCTTCGTGGTGTTGCCTGACAGCTCTTGATCTTGCTTGATGTATCTTGAATAAACGAGAACCTTCGCCGAAGCTTCTCGGAGGCTGTAGGCATTTCTCGGAGATTCTAGAACTTCACGTGATCTTCCATTCATGTTTAATCTGCTTAGTCATTTATGCGGGCATAAATTGTGAATGAGGTATCACGCTCGGATGAATAGCTGTCAAGGATTGCAGGTCGTCGCTTTGTGAATCTCGGAATGCGATAACTTACGGTCGATAGTTTACAATTGGAGGAAAATCGGGCCTTATCGTCGCACATGAAAAGAAACTGGATATCTGGACGAGTGACCGATCACCATGCAAGTTGGTGTGTTCTGTGGATAACCTCAAATTGATGGATAAAGACGACAAACTCTAACACAAATGAATAGGACTGCGCTTTGGTTATAACAAAAAAAGAAAAAGTATTAGTTCGATATGTGACGTATCCCCAGAGTTCACCGAGTCGGATCCCAGCTCGTCGTTTCCAGCGCCAAATACTCTTGCCCCTTCGCGAGAACCTTGCTGTTTTCTTCACCCAGCCATTGTGGCTCGAGGTTACTGATTCCATCCTCGATCTCGTAGCCCTCTCCGCCAGACACATAGACGATCTTTCCGGCAAACGGTAGTTTCGCGCCCTCGTGTGTGGCTCCGTCCGGTCCTCGGTTGGCTGTGGCGACGGTCACAATGACCTTAGCTACATCCTCGGGTTCGTTGGTAGGAAGGCCCTGCTCGACCCATCCTTTTTCGATTCCGACGACCATGCGCGTTTCTGTTGGGTTTGTGATTAGCGCGAAAACATTTTTCTCCTTGGAGCATGACCAGGCAACGGAACTAGAAGAAACGTACTCGTCATCCAAGGACAGATCACATTGACCCGAATATTCTCTGGCGTCGCGGTCAAATGCAAGCCGCGCATGATCCCCACCACGCCATGCTTACTCGTCGCGTAAGGGACGACCTCTTGCGACTCCTTGAAACCAATAATGCTGCTCATGAGGATGATGTCGCCGCCGCGCCCGCCTTGACGCAAGTAGTGCATGCCAATGCGGGTGGTGAAAAGGGTCCCGATCGTGTTGACCTGGATCTCAAGCATCGAGGGCTCCTCGTTGATGTCGGCCGACGGGTCGAAGATGTTCTTGGGGTTGGCGACGCCGGCAATGGCGACAACCACATCGACGCGGCCGTGGAGCTCTTGCGCCGTGCGGAAGAGCTTCAGCTGATCTGCGTAAGAGGTGGTGTCGCAGGGGACAAAGTGGAGGCTTGCGCCTAGCGTCGCGACGAGCTCCTGGGCGGGTTCAGCGGCGACATCACCAAAGACGATTTTGGCGCCGTGTTCTGGGAAAGTTTCGAATCAGTTACTCTGGATCCTTTTTGTAGATTTGGGGTTGGGTGATATGTTTTGGCTTTTGTGCAGGGGTGGTAGGTTGCGGGGTACATAAGCAGCACAAGAAAGCAACGTACGGTGGAAAAGAGTGATGGTGGAGCGACCAATGCCGGTCGCACCTCCGGTCAGAACAACGACTTTGTCCTGGAGAGTCGCAAGAAGGGATTGGTTCAAGACGAGGTGTGCCATCCTGGTGGACTAAGCGCGAAGGTGTCTCGGGAAAAGCTGGAAGCTTCGAAGTGGGGAGAAGAGGGGAGGGGAGACCTGGCGCGGCTTTAAATGATTACCCAGGAAGAACCACGGAGCTGGATGGAAGCTAGTCAGTCGGCCATCTTCAACCGGTGGCTGTACTAGTCCGGTAGTGGCATTGCGGTATCTACATTAGCAAGCGAATTCTAATTGTCGGCTTCCTGGAGTTGACAGAGAGAGAACGAGAGAGAGAGAGCAAGTGGCGTGACAATCTCGCCCATTCCAAAAGTTATGAAGCTGGAGCCCCACAGTCCCCCCGAGTCCTCGTCAAGCACAATAATCAATCCCTGTTCGTTCGTTACCTGTCACCCTCACCACTAACGCGAGCCATCGACCCCTGCAGGAGCTGTCAAAAAGTACAAGGGATGCATAGATGGCATCCTCCGGGTTACTCCGCGACAATCTTCCATCCTGTCCCCCAAGATAAATCAATGCAGCTAGAGAAACCTTGCCCTCAACCTACCAATAACGACGGCCAATAAACTCAGGCTAGCACAACATAGGCAGTGATAGGCCCTCTCAGCGATGTCAGGTCGATCGTCAAAGTGCTTTCCCGTGTTTTGCGTGCCGCTAGCTCGTCGGCCATGCGTTAGCCTGGAACTACTCTATTACCAATCCTATTTGGTCCTCTATTCCGCACATACATATCTAACTCTAGGCTATTGATTTCTCATCTCACGAAGGACCTCAGGGGTCGGGACTTGGGGAGTCAATTTGCGCAAACAACATCGCGTATTTTATGAGCCAGCGGGAACCGGATTAATTGATCCCCGAATTCCGGTTAGCTTTCTGCCAAGATCTACCGGCTTCCCGACATGGTACCAGCCATTAGAAGCAATGCTTGGATCTGAATCTTGACCTAATCCTGATCTGCATGACGGGGATGAGACCATAGAAAGCCTAAAATCATATAGGCTCCACCTGTGAACCTGCTATTACAGTGACGTTTCCAAACTTCCGGTTCCTCGGCTCCTTGGCAGTCACATCCAATGGAATCTCCTCACTACCGCCACGGGAAGAAAGAACTGAGATGCTGCGGTAGAGATTTGGGATTTGATATCTGCAAATCTAAAATGACGTTGTCTCAGTTTGTTGACAAGCTGAGTAATACCTAGGTGATCTGCATAGCATCGCTGACCAACGAGTCTACGAATCCGCCTTCTCCGCCTGGATCTGTCTCTCCAACACCCCCAGCAACGGTCTTGGAGCATCAAGTTTCTCCATGAAAACCTCCACCATCCGCAAGCCCTTCCCATTCAGTATCCTCTCATCCGTCAGAACCCGTTCATAATCCGCCCATGTCCGGATCTCCCACGTATGCGCCGCGTACTCGCCCTCCTGCGGCGCCCCGTAGAACTCCGGCCCCTTGAGATACCGCCACGGGTAGATATCATTGTACCCGGCGGAGCGGCCGTGGATGCACCGCTCGATCGTGTACCCGTCGTTATTGATCAGGAAGATAATCACGTTGAGTTTGCGGTGGATGATGGTGCTGAGTTCCTGCGAGGTCAGCTGGAAGCTGCCGTCGCCGATGAACAGGATCGTGCGGGCCTCGAGGAAGTTGTAGTATTCGGATCGGCCGATCAGGTCGCGCTGGGCGAGGCTGGCGCCGAGGGTTGCGGGGAGCATGTATCCGATTGAGAGCCAGGTGACCGGTTTGAAGACGCGGGTTTTCGCGGGGAGGAGGAACTCGTTTGCGCCGTAGCCGGCGGTGCCAGTTTCGGCGAGGATGATGTCGCCTTCGCGGAAGAAGGAGGACATCTTGGACCAGAAGCCGCCGTTGTGGGTTACTAGGTCGGTACTGGTCACTTCTGGGGGTGGGATGGATTTGGGGTGGATGATCTGGGGGTCGTATCTGGCGAGTTTAGACAGGTCGAGTTGTCCGATTAGTTGTGGGAGGAAGTGGTTTGCTGGTAGGTCGCGGATGAGCTCCGTTCCGATCTGGACCGAGGCGGCACTGATCCCTATCGTCGTAGCGACGTTGGGAATCGTCTGGTAGATGAAGGTGTTGGTGTTGCTATAGTGCGGCCCGAAGCAAAGGATGAGATCGCATGAGTCCACAAACTCCTTGCGTTCGGGGGTGAACACGCCGTAGACGTTCGGGATAGTCTCGTTGATAAGACCCTTGCCAAATGCAGAGGTAAAGGTAGGCCATCCGGTCGTCTTGACTAAATAGTCCACCTCATCCAAGATTCCAGCCGACCGACTCTCACCATCGACGAGAATCATGGGACGTTTAGCAGTGTAGATCCGATCGAGGACCGCCTTGAGTGCCTTTTCTTCAATCTCCGGCTGGCGCACCGGTAGGGGAATGCTAAGCTTTGTTTGTAGTCCGAGTATGGGAACGCGCAGAGACACCATGTCCAGTGGAATGGCAATGCGGACGGGTCGACTATGGAGGAGGCATTGTTGGAGAACGCGGTCGATCTCGGCGGGAGCGGAGCGGTGGTCTTTTAGGTGGGTCTGGGCGACGGTGATATGCTCTTGCATGCGGTCGAACCGCTCGTATTCCCCATCGCAGAAGGTGTGGTGGATGAGGGCGCGGGAATCCTGAGACTCGCGAATGGGTGTGCCGACAATATGCACCACCGGGGCTCTCTCCGCATAGGCTCCCGCGATGGCGTTGACGGCAGATAATTCCCCGACGCCAAAGGTGGTAACGAGGGCGCCAATTCCTGAGCCTATTAGCCTTGATCAATTGCGAATGGCGAATACCCGGGTATAGGGACACCTTTGATGCGGGAATACCCATCCGCCGCGTACCCCGCATTCAACTCGTTACAGTTTCCAATCCAGTGTAGACGCGAAGGGGCGACATAGTCGAGAAGTTGCAGGTTGTAATCACCCGGGAGGCCAAAGATCGAGTCGACGCCCAGCTGGTGGAGTCTGGTGAAGAGATACTCGGCAAGGGTGGTGGTATTGGTCTCCATTTTGAGTGGTGATGTAGGAAAAAGAATGCGCTTCCCCCGCAGCGGCGGTGTTAGTCAGTATATATATGGGTGTGGTTCGGCATCGGCGATATCCTGCCCGGCCGGCTACTGTCGGGGGTTCAGATTGAGAAGTGACACGGCCTATCCAAAGGATGGGTTCTCGTTGACAATATTGAGCGATGGGAGGGATATTTCAAGTTTCAACCCTGGAGATAACCATTATCTGCTGAAGATGTAGTCAGGGCCCTTGTAGCAGCCAATGGCATTGGGAGAGACCATGAGGCGCTGATGGATCATTACCTACCTACTTATCGATAGGGGATTGCGTTATCGTTTTCGGATTAGCTTATCTTATCCTGGGGTGGATTATTTATTTGGGTTTATCAACAACACTTCCGTGAAAAGGGGTAAGTAACTCTATCATTACTTGGAAGCTTGAATCATGAAAAAAAGAGTAGCAAAAAGATAGACCAGGTACCCTGCAGTAGCACCGTTCATTCAACCTCATGTATTTTCAACCCTCACTTTCCTGGAGGCTCTTCAAGGTTTATGACAAAGGATCCATACTCAGTACTGGCAGCTCCTTTCCGCGGTCTGATTGTCTACTACCTCAAATCCGGGGTTCGATCCTGCGAACTCTTCTTTGCGGAAGGGCTCCGTCTAGAGTGCTACTCATTGGTCATGACCTGCTGATATCCTACTCGGCCAAACGCGATCTGGTAATGGATTCTATAACGCATTTGATTCATATTCCTACCCCGTTACCATATATTTTAGGAGAATTGTGGTGCAGCACAACAGCGACAAAACAGATAGATTGGGATATATCGGGAAGAAGTTTGTCGTAGGGAAATATATCCCTCTCAACAGGTGAAATAGACAATAAAATATAAACTGGATCCTGGGACCTCCTAGTGACGGAGGCTGCATTCCTGATAAGTCTATGATTCAGACTCCAACTAGGAGTTGGGTAATCATGCTAGCCTTGCCTATAAAGAAATGTACAAGAAGTAGTTAGACATCAAATGTGAACCATAATCTTTCATGTTGAGTTCAACTAGATAATCCGAACTTGGTGATACAAATAAAAAGAATTTTAAACATCATCTATACATTGCCATTATTCCCTGCCTCTATAAAATAAATTGATCACAAACACTTCATATATAAACCTCCTCTATAATTTAGAGATTCTAACCTCCCAAAGCCGCCCCAAGAATCCCCCCAGCAAGCGCATAACTGGGCTGATTCAAAATCTTGGCCGAAGCCGCCGTAACAATCACCATCTCCACGAACCTCTCATCCCCCGGCCGCCTAGGAATCAAAATATCGATTTCCCTCCCGGAGTTCTTGCTCGACCGGATCCGGGCCACTTTATTCCCGGTGCCGTCGACCAGTTTCATGCCACCGCCGCCGGAGTCGGAGGACTTCCATTTAAACGAGCCGAGGCCGGGAACCTCGATTGTGAAGGAGCCGCTGAAGCTGCTCTCGTGCATGGTGAAGGCCTGGCCGTGCAGGGTGAGGTCGGTGTTGGAGGACAGGCTGTGGAAGCGGGCGTCGGCGATGACGTTGTTCGGTTGGGAGGCGTCGCCGCGGTGGAGAAGGACGTTTGGTTTGTGGTATTCGTGGCTGACGATGGAGTAGAGAGGCGGGGAGAAGATGGGGGTGCCCAAGGGGTGGATGACGACGGTTTCGGATTTGGTTTTTTCGGGGGAGACGCGGACGCTGAAGGTTTGGGGGAGCTGTTGGGGGGGTTGGTGTTGTTGTTGTGGTGGTGGAGGTTGTTGATAGCTCTGCTGGTATTGCTGAGGTGGTGGGGGTTGGTTCTGGTATTGAGGTGGGGGGTAAGGCTGTGGGTTGTATGGAGCGTATTGCTGTTGCTGTGGAGGATACGGTGGTTGTTGCCCATAGGGCTGGTATGGGGGTTGCTGGCCGTAATGCTGTTGAGGCGGGTAAGGCTGCTGCTGGCCGTAAGGTGGTTGCCCGTAAGGCGGCTGGCCGTATGGTCCGCTCATGATGGATAATGCCTTGAGAAAGGGTAAAACGAAGTAGGGAGATAGATTCGGAGTCAGAGATGAAACTTTCAATGGGGGAGAAAAAAGAGTCCTTATATAGTAGTTGACCGCCTGGTGCTGCCACGCTGTAGTGGGTCGGCCAAAATCACATAGGGTTAAGATGAGGTTAAAATGAAGGCTAAGTGGACAAAATGTTTATTTAAAGATACCATCTAAGCCTCTAAGCCTCTGCACCTTTGCCAGTGGCTCAACATATTGTTCTGATTAGTAAACATCTTCAGCATCGATTCATTTCATTTTCGACCAACAGGAACAGCTCAGTAATCAAAATAAACAATATTATCTGAGATGAACGGCTGGTAAGTATTTAACATGAGCTAGGGCAGCTCCAGAAATAGCAGCAACAACAGTCATCAAAGAGGCCCAGTTCAGTAATCACCTAAATCACCAGCGTGGAGAAAAGAAATTACCACAGCCCCACTTCAACGAAGCCGAGGAAAAAAAAAAAAAGCGAGGGTCCACGCCTTGAGGAACAAGCAAATTAGTGAAGAAAAGCTATTTTGATCCTATCTTGTCGGGCAAGATTAGGGTTAGGATGTTGCTGATGGTCCCATGGTAGAGAGATATACCTTAATGTGATATGATGAGGAGCTAGAAATTCCATGCCATGGATAGTATTTGGGGTAGTGAGTATCATAATGACAAATGTATGCGAATGAGAGTAAGAATATGGGGCTGACAAAGAGCACGAGACCAATCTGAAATTTTGAATCTCTAGCGAGGAAACAGGTGGAGTTGCTGCAAGTGTAACGTGTGACCTGGGAATTGTCAGTTGAAAATAACAAGGATGCATTGAACGAGAAATATAAGTACATATTGGAGGCTACACAGGTATCCCATGAAGTGCCATCCTGAATACATTTGCAAGATGATCATATTTCCCCAGTCTAAGAGCTTTATGATCCACGTCTATTGCAAAGCTATCAAGCCTTGATACATCTTTGAGCCGGGGCTTGAACTAATCAAAATAACCCAAGTAAATGACGGTAATATCTCTGTATTCCAATTCAGGGACAGTAATCGACGTCGCCAACACCTCCTGTCCATTCAAAATGCACCACATCCACAATCCTCCTCAGATTCCCTGGCTGTAGCAGACTACGGGTGATATCCGCCAACCAAGCCAAATGGTGTTCCTCGGACACTCGGCATATGCCATACCTTGTATCCAGCTCTGCTCGGGTCCGAGATACAGATGGTCCGTCTTGGCCTAGGGTCCCGAACGGGGTCAAGGCCTCGAGCAGGTCTTCGTACTGCTTGGAACCCCCCACAGAATGATACTCACAGCGAGCGTACCGAGTCACCTTAGAGACCTGGGTGGTCAATTCATACACCTTGTGATGCGAGCTCATGACAGCCCAGTTGCAGAACGCTAGCACGACCAATGCGCTGGTCCGAGACGACCGTATCGTCGCGGTCGCCTTCTCCAGACAACGGCCAAGTATCCCATCGAGATAAACGCAGATGTTGCCACGGATACCCCTCAGCACAATATTTTCCCACTGTTTTCTCACCGTGTCGCTCCGAAAATCCACTAGGTCGTTGATGAGCGCACACGCCTCACTGAGCAGGACATTCTGGGCCTCGGTGATTGTCTCCCCCGTGGCCAGATGAGCCGCAGCAATAGCAGGATACAGACACAGGTCAATGTATCGATGCACGGCTAAGCCCGTCATGCGACTCCCGTATGCTCCGTCGGGTAGGATATCCCTCGCATGGTCACGGTAGTAGCCGAGGACTCGAAAGTGGAGGACCGAAGCCATCATATTATCGAATGCCCACTGGGAAAGAGCCTCGGAGAGCGTGCAGAGTTTCAGGAACGACACCGCAGCTGCGCCGGTCTGTTGTAGGATCTTGAGTGTCGAATCGGTGGCGACCTCGCAGTAGTCACCGATCAGGACGTCGTTCCCGGAGTCAGCGATGGCGCGGACCAGCCCATCCTGCGCGGGGTTGCTGGCGATAGCCGCGAGAACAAAGTAGTATTTGGCGTCGACGCAGAACTTCACGTTCTCGGCCATTGGGTACATCTGGGCGTGGACTATCTCACGGGTGTCGTTGGAGTTGGGGCGGCGATCGGGGGCCTGGACTGGAGGGATGGTCGGAGCGGATTCGGACTCGAAGCAGGTGCTTGGAGGGGCCTGGACGTTGGAATTGGCTAGAAGGATCTCGGTCACTGCGTTGCGAAGTCTGCTGGGTGTGTAGAGGGACACGGGGTTCCATTCGCTCTGTCGTTCGATGACGGCTTCAAAGGCCTCGAGAGTGTTGTGGACGGCAGTACAATTGGATTTCTCACGGACTGAGTCAATGTCTGCGTCGTCCGGTAGGGGATAAAGGTGCTTTCCTGCACAGGAGCAAACATACAATAGGATCATAGTCCTCGGATAGGAGATTCGTCTCCGCACAAGAGGGAGCATCCTTTCCCCCGAGCAAGACCTGATTATTCTTGAGGGAGTGTCGGAAAGAGCTGGCCACACGCTTAAGAACAGTGCTATCAGGCCAAGCATTTGAAGCTTCCTGGATGAACAATCGTGCCTGGTCGTCTAGGCTCAGCGTGGCACCATCGACATCTGAATCCCCAGGCGACGTCGACAGCCAGGCCTCTACCCATGCGAGATAAAAGGGCAGAGTAAGAGCCAGAGCTGGCTTTGAGGTGGCTTTGGCCATAATGATATGATGGAAAGTGATTTTGAAGTACGCGTAGGCTTAGTAGAGTGTGTGAGTGTTAGAGTAGTGAGCACAGCTGGGCTGGGCCATTTTATAACCTGCTCACCGGAGGGACTAAAGTGAAGGAATTCAGATATTCCATTGATTGTGTTAATCTTTTAATGCCGTAATATAGGCGGTGAATGCTATGTAGTTCTTCTTTCACGGTTTGATAGAAATATGTGAACTCCATATCTTGCTATTCTCTTCTATCTAGGATCCCACCCCCCTCCTCTTGCCTCATCTTTACCAAAGCTCTGTACAGAACTTCTGACATCAAAACAACCAAAGCCTCCATGTCCTCCTGGAACATGCAAGTACATTTGCCACAGAGCCTCCAAAACCTGAGAACGAGCCGGCATGGGAGCACAAAACTTGGATGTTTGGTAAGGGAGAGAAAATAGACAAGTAACAATCTTCAGCGCGAGATTAACTTGTGCATCCCGGTCCCTGCGAACTGGGCAAGGGGAGTGGCTTAGTGGTAAGAAGTATACATCTCCTGAGATTGATATAGGACTTATTTCTATATTTTCCTTGCTACACTGGGCGTTTTACGATATGCTCTAACGGGGTCTCAACACCACGTTTTATTCTTACGTTATCATAATTACCTACTACCTAATTATCAACTTACAAGCACTGAGAGTACCAGTCGTTTTGATACGTGCAGGTGTACGGACTAACGCAAGTAGTCGGTCCAGTCCATCCATTGCCGCCGCACTGGCCCCAGCGTGACGCAGTGCCCGTGCTAGTCGCCGCCGCGCTGGTCGTCGTAGTAGTGGATGTCTTCGTCGTCGTGGTCGATGTGCTGGCAGTCGTAGTCGACGAATTCGTGGTAGTAGCCGTTGTTGTAGCTTTAGTAGTGGTGGTGGTGGTGGTGGTGGTGGCGGTGGCGGTAGTGGTAGATGTAGAAGTCACACCCAACCCCTTCAACAACCCATCATACGCCGGCTTCTTGACAAAATTCTCATCCCACGGCAACGCAGCCCCATACCCCGAGAAGACACTCGGCACCCATGAGTACTTATCCGTCCAATCCCAGATGGTGAACCCCACGCAGCCGGCTGTCTCCACACACGACTGCACCAGGTTCTGGAAGTCCGTGGACTGCTGCGTGAGCGTCGAATCCGTGGTGGGGAGCTGAATGCGCACGTCGACCTCGGTGTATGCTACCTCCACGCCCAGCGCGGTAAAGGACTGGAGGACGCTGACGAGCGACGATTTTCCGGGCACGGAGCCGACGGAGAAGTGGCCCTGGAAGCCGACCCCGTCGATCTTGACGCCGGCGTTTTGGATGAGTTGGACGATGTTTCGGCCGGCGGCGGCTTTGCTGCTGCCGTATTCGAGGTTGTAGTCGTTGTAGTAGAGTTTGGCGTCGGGGTCGGCGGCAGCAGCGGCGGCGAAGGCGATGGGGATGTAGTATTCGCCGATGGTATTGTAGAAGATGTTGGTGCGGTAGGTACCGTCTTCGTTTAGGGCTGTGTTTCAAGAAATTAGATGTTGTTTTGGTTGGAAAGGTTAGGGGAGAAGGGGAGGAGGTTACCTTCGTTAACGACGTCCCAGTGAGTACATCTACCCTTGTAATGGGTGACTACCTTGGTGATGTGGTTCTGCAGTACGGCGATAAGTGTCGCATTGGTCCAGGTTCCACCAGTGACTTGACATCATTAGTTTCTCTTCCTAGTATGGATCTGGTTCGAGTAATGCTCACCCCAGCTGGGGAGCTGCTGGTACCAGACAAGAGTATGGCAGCGCAAATATTGGTCATTGGCATCGGCCAGGTCAGCGATGACATCTCCCTTGGTGAAGCTGAAGGTTCCTTGGGAAGGCTCAGTAGAATCCCACTTCACCCGTCAACATCAGCATCTGCACGTCGATGGTAGCATTAAATGATAGGCAGCGTACCTTTTGTGCATTCCCAGGAGTAATCTGACCAAAGTCAGCGGTATTATTGAGCTGCGTCAGATAGGGAACATCCGTAAGCTCAGAGTTATCCGTGGCTGAGCCGAAATATAGGAGTCCCTTGGCAACTGCAGCCTCATGAAGACCAATAGCAGCAGCACTGAAGCTGGTCAGTTTAGTACTAAACAGATAGGGGAGAGAGAACACACATATTTGGAAGAACACTCGCAGTAAGCGCCGCGGCGATAGAAAGAAGCTGAACCATTTCGCACAGCGATGGGATTCAAACTCTCTTGACAATTGCTTTCCTATGGCTGAGGGAAACCATGGTGAAACGGGTCTACTTATACAATTGCCGCTCAAGCAACATACCCAACCTCTAGCTAGGGTTTAGGATAAGAACCCGTCTATCCGGTCCGAGACATGTTCGGTGTTTCTGCACGACAGAAGTGGCTTACCCCGGAGTCCACAGGATGTCACAAAAGGACAACCGGATTCTTCCGGAGTAGAAAGGGATTCCAAAGGATATTAAAGATATTTAGCCTAAACCTCTAAGGGACAGGAGGAGGAGGCAAGCGAGGGTTGCCGAACAATCCGAGGAATCAAGCTGGTTGTGATGTGAAACGCTAGAAAATGGGCTCGTGTTTAACTGCAACACTAGAATATCCATATTAAAAATCGTCCAGGACATGAAAGGGCATTGACCGACCTTTATTCGGATTATACCTCCGTATTTGTCTGTTGCAGTCCTGGCGAGTCTCCACCCAAGAGCGAATATGAAACAACTATCTGGCCGGACCCAATCAGCCCTGGTTTCACGCTGAAAACAGCAGGTCCTGGATATAGTATACGTGAAACTACTCCGTATATCCTGATTCAGTTCGGATGATTGTGGATGCGCTAGTTGTTTTAGAGTATTTCTTTAATCTTCGGATGAAAACAAGCGCCAGGTCCAGGAGTTGGGGCTAAATCTTCAACACAGCTTGTCAGTTCGGGTTCAACGGTTAATCAACCGATAGGCTTATTGAGATACCTTTAACCCATGCAGAACGCCATCCTCACCTTGTTTTCTTGCCCGGATAATTCAATGCCCATCGTTGAGTGTGATTGGCGGGAAATCACTTAATGACACCACCATCCCACCAAGTTAGTGTATAGCAGGGTGCAGAGTGGCGGAGGCGAGCTCCGACACTTGTGCTTCTTGTCAAATCCACCCCCTCCGCGACCAAATGGGCCTTCCGTGCCTCCGTTGAACAGCACTCTGAATAAGGTAGGAGAAGCGTATGAAGGAATCGTGGCGTATTCCTGAGCCAACCAACACCCAGCATGGAGACAAACAATGGAGTTTTGAGGCAAATCGAAGTCCCCATTACCTTGGCTAAATCAACATTATGCGGATGGCTATGCTGGCTATCATAAACAGTCATATCATTACAACCGCTAATCCCAAGAGCCTTTAACTCCAGTGATGAATAGAGGCCAGAATAGAGGCCCAATGAAACTAACCGTAAGGTGCAAGCCGCGATTCCACCGTCGCTAGCTAGATGATCTGAGCGACGTAGACCCGGTCAGTGCACCGGTAGATGGCAAACGCCACCCAGAGGAGGTGGATTAAGAGGGTGAGGAAATTGGTGACGTATTACCGGAACGTGCGGCAGGTGGTGGTGGCTAGTTGCGGGGAGACGATGTCGAGGAGAGCGCGTATAGACGGCGAGGACGCGGGGACGACGGTTCCAGAGGGGCTCGATGTCTGTGCCGATCCTTTGGGCGATACGGAGGACTTCGAATTCGTCGCTGACGGTGCCGCGACTGCGGTGATGCAGGTCGATGCATACAATGTGGCGGATGACCTGTTGGGCTCGGAGGAAAAAGTCGAATGCGGAACCAACTAACTATCCCGTTCTGAATGAGGAAGCCGGGTTGAGAGAAGAGATTATCGACATCAGACGGTCCATCTACTGCTGTAGTCCTTGGGGGGAAATTGACTGTGTGTAGGATAGAAAGAAAGCTGGATAATTGTGTTTGGAGAATCCCCGCATCGCGGCCGAAATGTGTGCTGCGGGTTGTCAGGTGAGTTTAAGGGGGAATTATGTGTAGGAAGGACTATATTCAACCGTTCTACTAGGTATGTCATTGAATACTTTCAGAATTGAACTGACAGTAATATTCTCTCTCTATATATTGATCTCATTCTATCAAATACTTTACCAGGTACTCTATGCCCATGCCCCAACCAGGCTCATAAAAAACGCACCGAAGAAAACCAAAGTGCAGGCGATGACCCTTTTTCGACCACGCAGCACCCGCCAGCTCTCATCACTCAGAAAGTCCTCTGACATCAACTCGACCAGCGAGGCGAAAATCAAAAGGCCGGCAGATATGGCATTCATCGTACCCACAAGCAGTAGTCCGACTTCGGAATCAGGGCGGTAGAGGGTGTGAGTGGCGATGCCGATGGCTTGACCGATGGGCGTTCTAAGGGGTTATCAGTATCAGGCAGAAGAAGTATACCTAAAGATGGGTGGTGGTGACTGACGTGCATCCATAGGCGAGAGACATGATCCAGGGCTGGATTGCCCTTTCGGGCCACTCAAGTGCGCCGATTCGAGATCCGAGGGCAAGGCCTTCAAAGGTTTCTATCGAGCGTTAGCTTCTGATTTGGTACCAAGTAGTACTACAGGGATAGGAACGTACGGTGAAAAACAATGGCGATTAGGAGAATCACGAACTCGTTACCGACTGAAACGCTTAGAGACATTCCGATGAAGACACTGTGGAAGAGAATTCCCACTTCTAGCATGATGACTTGCATCACTGCTTTGTTGTGCTTCTGCGTCTCTGACAATTCGAGGCTCCCGGAGCTATCCTCTCTGGGTTCATAGGAAGGTTCAATTTTGATTTCCTGCTGTGGAGTGTGAGTCTCGGGGGCTGACGAAATGCGGTATATCCCCTCTGTGTCTTCTCCAATACGAGAGATGACACGGCTAATGCTAGAGGATCGGCCGAGGAGCGGCCCTTTCGTGCGTAGATGAGGGCTGGTGGTTAGGTCACTGGGGGTTTCTGAAGTATGATCTATGGACTTGAGATGAGCGGTGGTGGGTTCGGTGGCCACAGAGGAAGACGTCTCTTGGGAAACCGGTTTCGATGCGTGTTGTTCCGGATCGTTTTTGTCGGGGTTCGGGCGACAATGATGGCGAGCCGGACTGAAGACCATCTCAATGAGAGTGACGAGGAAAATCCCGGCCAGCGCAATCGCACCGGGCATGGCCGGGTAATCAGTGGTCCAGAAATCCGACAAGCAGGGATCGCCCAGGAGAGTGAACGCAGTGGGAAGCAGGTGAACGAATGCCGTCGCAATTAGTACTCCGGTGCCGAAATGACTGACAAAAAAGAGAAACGACGGCGGAATGCGCAAACGAGAGAACCGGGTGGCGAGGACGGGGAATGCACAGGCAAGTGTGGAAACGGACAAGACGATAAACAATGCCCCGACATGTAGAGAGGTATTGTATACATCGCTGCTCACGCCGCCTTGCGCACATGTTTGTCGCTTTGCACGACGTCGCGCGGGTTGAAGTTGGCTCTCAACTCCCGCCTGAATCTGAGATTCGGTTGGCCCAAAATATCTGCTCAGGCTACTGTTAGAGATCAAGGCCGCGGTGACAAGAACCGACAGACCCCAGATCGTCCAGTTCAAAATTCCATGAAGAAGGGAGGATCTGGGGTATCCAATTCGGCGATTGAAATCAATGCCGGGTCTAGGGAGGTAGGTAGGGTGTCCTACGCGATTATTAGCCCCCTCCGATGGGGGGAATGCAGAGAAGCCTACCTGACTGAGTCAGAGACACCCCCGCTTGCCGGAGCCAGTATTTCTCGCAGTCGGACTCGTTTGAAGGTGTCCCACCCGCATCATTGAGATATTTCGGACGGTAGCCCACGAGCCCTGCGCCTGCCTTATGTTCCCTGGCATTGGAAATGCCATTGAGATCCTGGCAGGTGGTGAGATCGGGGGCCAAGACTGGAGGATTCTGATTCCACTCACAGTGGAGGAGGGTGTCGTCGGTGCGGGAGGGGCAGTTCATGTTGGGAAAAGTCCAGGGAAGCTTGAAAACCGGGTGGATGGAGGTGCTCTTCTTTTGTATTGTTTAGGGGATCGAGGATCCCCGCTGTAGTTAGCTGTTGTCCAGGCCATGACGTGGATTGCTAAACGGACTGTCGCGATTTGCTCCGGTTTTCCTCCAGGCCAAGATCTTGGCAGCGGCCGTTTGGACCGGGATTTTCCTTGAAGCAAAAAGCTCTATTATTAGATACGGACGTCAAGACCATGGCCTATTATCCTCCTACATCATTCTCGGTGTTACAAAACCTTCAGTGCAAAGCTGGGCATCTTATGCTTCGCTCGAGATGGTGCGCTAGCATACAATACCCTGTGCATGGTTAACCAGCTGAGACAACGGCGAAAAAGCACCGCTATTAGGGCCCCCAAGGGCACCGCAACCAAAAGCTCTCCATCACATTCATGGGCCTCCGAGAACTGTGCCACCAGCGCTGAGACCTGTCCAACGTACGCAAGCGTTCATCCAAATCGCTTCCAATCATGCCTAAATTTCGTTCGCCCTGAATAACAGCGTGGAGGCCGTCGTCGGTGCAGCCAAGCAAGCGAAACGTTGTATCACACGTGCCGCATTTGCCTTTAGGCCGCAAGTAGGGCGCGTAGGGCCCGTAGAGCCAAGCGATGGCGTGGATGTGCGGGCAGAGGAATAAGGCCTCGGTATTTCGCGGCGTTCGATAGGTCTCGGCGGTGGCTCCTAGATATTTATGCGGTGTTGATCAGTATACATTGTATCTGGTCGTGACTACCAGGTGGTTGTCTGCGTTGAGGGTCACCATAGTCCTGAGGGCAACGAAGGCATCAGGTTGGCTTGTCACCGAACAATTATGAATAAGGAACCGTCTATTGTTAAGCACTCGGAATTGAAATTCCTGACGGATGTCTTGATGAAGGTATTGGCTCGGTACTCCTGTCTGTATCCAATCGGCCAGTTTGACACCATTCAAGTAGGTCAGGGCAAGGCAGGCGCACAGATCGACAATGCCTACGTTGTTTCTGCAACGTCGAATTGATGGGGAGATAGCTTTCCATCCTCTTCCAAAGTGGTTGTTTGGGTGAAGCTTGAGACAGCCGCAGCAATATAGCCAGCGGGCGTCTTCCAGCTTGAGCAGGAGGTCATTCCGTGGAAGGTCCAGCTGCCTGCCAAATGATTCAGAGGAGGGGAATGGGCTAGCCAGAAATCTTGGCCAGGCCAGTTGTTCGTCATCATGGACGGAGTGAAGTAGTCGGTAGAGAGGCTTGCAGGTGAACGCAAGGCAGGCCTGGGACACAAGTGGTAGATATGGTACGATAAGTAGGAAAATATCAAGAGGCAACTCTAGTAGCAGGGACCGGGGGGCCTCCTCGTAGAAGGATACACGCTCGGAGTCCCCTCGCCGCTTGGAGAGTCCAACAAAGCCCAAGACCTTTCTGATCCAGCGCGCCATTATTGATGGTCTAGCGCTTGCTTCTTAATGGAGAATTCAAGATGGACAAAGGGGCCCTTGTAAACCTTGTTTAACCCAGGAACTCCGTCCGCGTGGCTATTGCGTGGCCTAGGTAGTGACTCTATGACTCTACCATGCGTATCTCATTTCCAGACCGAACATCCTAGTGGACCTAAAGTAACCTTACTTCACTACCACTCGTACGTCATGCATCATAATTACTTGGAGTTGGTGGTGGGAGAGAGCAAAGGCGACATTGCTGAGCATGGGCTGGACCGGACGACGTAGTGAGCATAAGGTTTCAAAGTCCATTGAATCTACGGCCACACTGGCAAACACAGCGCTAAGGAACTGTTCAAGTAGGCCATGAATCTTGCATTCTATCCATCAGCAAACAAAAGAACATCAACAACCCGGCAGTTGCCGTACAAAGCATGGATCCGAGATATTTAAACACCATCAAGCGTCACGAGATAAAGGAAAGAGGAATGTCGAAGAACGTCGACCCATAAGGGCGTCGCAAACCGGACGGATGGACGAATTTGAACTCGTCTTGGCTTCACCCGAAGGCTACTAGTCACCAGCACTGCGTAGAAGTGCGAGTTCGTCGCTGGTGGCCCTCCCTCCATCCAGCTTGGCCCCGAACCGGAGGGGATCCACGGGTTTGACTTTCTTCATCTCTCCCTCAGAGGCCTTGGGAAACCCGCCGTGGATTACTGGTCCTCGCGGCCCAGGATCCTGTGAGCGTTGCTCACAAAGCGGCGGGTCGCTCTTTCAAGGGTGACGCACCGTTCGCAGCAAATGGACAGTGCGTCCTCCCGTGCCTTCAGAGTGTCTGCGACACCTTCCAGCTCGGTCAGCAGCTGTCTCATTCACTCCCGGTCGCCCTCCATCCTCAAGAGCCCTTCCTCACAACACCTACACACTCTCTCACGGGTCCGGTGCTCATCATTCTCAGTTTGGAGAGTGGACTGGAGAGTCTCCAACCGAGTCAAAGCTTCCTTCATCCCCGCTTCAAGACGTATAAGGGTGGTCATCGGATGCCCCTTAGCCTCCGAGCTGCCATCAGTGGTATTGTGCTCCGCCTCCTGCGCCTCGTCCCAAGCACGGGGCCAGAGCCACTTGATGACAGGACATCTTTCTGCCCAGTCCTTCACAAAAAGAGAGGACAGAAAGACGAAGAAAGTCAAGCTGTTCCAAATGTGGTCAGCTACAACACTTGCCATGGTGGGTATCGGTAATGGTACTTAGCTTTGGTTTGTGGTAAAATCAGATCGCAACGAAGTCGGATATCGAAACGATCTTGAGAAGAAAAAGAAGAAGAAGATGGAGGGATCCCAAACGCAACGGTTTATAAAAGCGAGTCCCCCTCCAGCTCAACGGGAAGGAAGTACCATGGCCTCAAAGATTCATAAGTAGCAGGCACCTCCTACTAATTAGTAGCTGGAGAGGAAGGAACAATACCCGTCTGAGAAACCACAATGCCAGCAGGGTCACCGCGAGCTCTGGGGCAAGATGGTTGAACAAGCTGCAATTTTTAGAAAAGGTGTTCATTCCAAGCCTAGCTTATATCCCATCAACCTATCCAACTGGAATGAACAAACCTATGCTTGTTGTCATCCTACCGAGTCAGGTATGCTATTCCATAGCCATAAAGCAGTAGTATCCGCTCAGCGGCTGCATGGGATACCAGAGCGCTTGCTATCCACTTGGCTAACTCTCAGCTCGAGTGGAGATTTAACAGTTGCATTAAGATATCATGGCACCTTTGTCTGGTCTAGGGCATTCTACTTTGGTAGTATCAAAGGCGGAAACGAGAAGGGGGGAGGAGCTGGTACAGGAATACATGGATTGAGCATGTAGGCCCAGTAAAGAAAAACAAGCGCAAATAAGAGATAACATTCAGTAAGAAAGATGTCTTTCTCATATTACGTTTAACCTAGCAATCAAAACCGAGCTCAAACCCAATTTAAATCCCTTGCTCGAACCAGAACATTCGGGCCCTCCTTTGCACTGGTAAAATGGTCGACTAACGCCAGATGTCCCTCTGCATCCTCTCCCGTTCGATCTGCCAGCTCCAAATTAAACAGGAACAGCAGACGGGCAATCGTCAACTGCATCTCCATAAAGGCCATGCTCTTCCCAATGCAACCTCGCGGCCCAATACTAAACGGGCAGAATGCCTGCCTTGCTAATTCCACATCGCCATGGCTTACCCGCCACAACCCTACCGTTGTCGAACACTCCGCTCCCTCAATCCACCGCTCAGGTAGGAATGCCCCTGGATCCCGATAATACTCGGCCCGTCGGTGGATGGAGTAGATCGGCGTCCCACAGTCCGTCCCTGGAGGAAGAAACACCCCGTCAACCACGGCTCCACCATCCATAACCTCCCGGGGCAGTGCTCCAGGAACCGCCGGGGCCAATCGCAACGCTTCATCCAGACAGGCTTTCAAGTATACAAGCTCGTTCAATGCAGGCCCGCTCACAATATCCTCCACGTTTTCAAAATTCCGTCGGATCTCCGTTGTCACGGCCTCCATGGCACGCGGATTACGGACAAGGTAGAAGATGGTCGCTGCGAGAGTGGTGGAAGTGGTGTCGCTGCCGGCAATCATGAGAACGTTGGCTTCTCCCCAGAGCTCCGGAGTGGTGAGACCCTTGTCCGTCTCGGGATCTTTCGCGTTGAGTAAGTAAAAGAAGAAGTCCTTCTTGGCATCTCGACCTGCCTGGGCGCGCTCTTTTGCTCGTTCATTCGCTTCCACGCGCGAGTTCATGATAAAGTTCCATCGGTCGTTGGTCAGCCGGTGAATGAGCACCTGGTCCAGATGCCACCGATCAAGCGGCATCCAGAGGCCGCACTATTCCTCATCAGCCTCCGCCGCACCCAAAACAGACAATAAAAAGGTAAGGAAGAGGAAAAGAATACTCACCACATAATGCCGATTCGCTGCCCGATCCACCAACTCAATCATCCTCCGTCGTCCACTCGAAACAAGCATATCAAAACTCTTCCCAAAACACAACTCCCCCATAACATCGTAGGTCAAATAACTAAACCAGTCCGCCATATTCTGCGCCCCTTGTTTCCCTCCCGCTTCAATACCCGCGCAAAGCTGCCGAATATGCAACAACATCACATCCTCCATACTCTTCAACGCCTGATTCGAAAATGCTTGACTCAACACTCTTCTCTTCCGCCCATGCACCGCCTTCTCGATCGCATTATGCGTGTTATACACGCCCTTGATCGCCGGGAAAGCATTGTAGAAGTCTGCCTTCTTAAACCGTTTCCCATGCCCGTAGATATCATGGAGAGCCGCGGCCGTGTTCACAGAGACGAAGTTAGGCGCGACACGGACATGCGTCCCATACCGTTGATGGAGACGGTGGAGCCAGAGATGTCTGTCGCCTTTTAGACCGTGGGAGAGTTGGACCCAGGGGGTGACAGAGGCAAGGAAGGGGCCGGGGATGTGTTGGAGTGGATGGAAGAAATAGTTATAAGCAACATTGGCAATAATCTAGAGAGCCTGTTAGACCCTTCCGCGTACCTAGTGTAAATTTGGGGAATTGGAGAGACGTACCAACCCCGTTAGCCCAATCGACACCGCACCGATCGCCCGTCCAAATGACAACCCTTCCCATATCAACCGAAGCATCCTTCCGGCTGTATTGGCTGTAATTAAATTTATGGTGATAGCGGTGTTACATCCCAATGACGCTGAGAGTGGTCACAACCAATCCGGGTCTAGCCGAACCTACCCGAGAGCATATACTGTGGTTGATTATAACCCTGTGGGTGAGAGGTATTGTGAAGCAGTATCGCGATTGGGTCTAGAGGCCATAGAGGTGCATTCAGGAGAGGGTAGTAGGGCTGAATATATACTCGTCTCTGTCTCGGCTAGAGACGGGACAAACTTGAAGCTATTAGATCATGGTCAGTCACACTGAAGAGAAGAGTAGATGTATTTGACCCATGGAAATAGACCCATGTACATTGGTACCTTAGTTGAGTTGGACCTATCAAAGACATGGGGTCTACGTCACTACTAAGTACCTAACTACCTACCTAACCTATAGGTACCTAGGTACTGATGCTAGTCCGGTCGTAGTTTCACCCTGGACTATTATGGTAAAGGTTATCAAGGGATAATAGCCACGCTTGTAAATTAGTATGCACACTGATAATAATAGTATGGGATTATATTATTAGTAATAAGAAACTAGCTATAGTAAAAAACAAAAACAGTTCATCAGTTATATAATCTAATCTATCGCGCTTTCCCATTAAGAGTCATCACAGGATTTCCTTCTCTCTAATTTTTGAGTCCATCTCAAAAATTTTGGCCCAGCAAAGATATTAAATAATAAATAGAGAAACTTGTCAGTGGGAAGTTAAATTCTGTCACTAAATTATAATATATAAGAAAATAAAAAGTCTCAAAGCTCTATAAATATTAAAGTTCAGAATATTATTCAGCTTCTAGAAAGAATAAAAGAGTATAAAATAACCTTAAAAAAAAAAAAAAAAATTATTAAATATTAAATAATTCCAGTTCATAAAATTCATTAAATTATAACAGTTATTTATACCATAGCAGACTTATAAAAAGAAAAGGATTATTTAAAGTTTAGGTCCAACTCTTAAAATTATATATAAAAAAAGTTTAATTAAGCTTGAAGATCTAAATTATAGCATAGCAATTAATTATAAATTTTAACAGCTTGATCCTGTTGACCAGTTATATTTTCTAAAACTAGTTATAAAACTTGAACTTGCTATTCCAAGATATTAACTTAATCACTTATAACACATGTTTAAGCATTTATCTTCTTTATCTATATATTCAGGATTTCAAGCTTAATATTTACTTGACTTAGAGTATTAACAAGCTATCTAATATCCTTATTACAACTTTAGATAGCTTGGCAGAGTATATTAGAAATATTTGCTAGTGCCTTACTTTAATAATAGTTTATTTTTTTATTACTGTTCTCATGTTTATTCTCTGATAGTTCTAATAAATTAATAGAAATGGCTGGTGCCATGAATAAATTTTTAATTAGACTAAAACTTTTCTAGCTCTCAGTTATATCAGAATATTAGTATAAAAATTGATTTTTAATTTAATTGTTGACTTTTCAGGAAAAAGAATAAGGACTTGATAAGGAGGGGGTTAGTATAAAATAGTAATTAATAAACAGTGAATAAGAGAGAAAAAAAAAATATAAAGAGAAATCAGAGAAAAAGATAGTGGAAAGGGAATGATATTATTTATAAATTTTAGAATAATCTTTAGATTATGCTCATCTCTTACTTTTTCTTTAAACTCCTTATTATTTATAATCCTTTTAACCATGAAAAGATACAGGGAAAATTATTTAATTATTTTTATTTATCAGCCCTGATTTGGTGGAGGAATTAAAAAATCAGGAAAAGAAAATAAAAGTTTATATAATTATTAACTTGAAAATTAGGAATAATCTTACTTTTCTCTTACTAGACAATCATTTCCATCATTGTCTCCTAATTATCAATTCTCTGCTAACATCTTCTCTTATTTTTAAATAGAACATTCTTCTTTCATTGTAAATAATTCTGGTATTTATAATTTTAGTAATAGATCTCCCTGCTTTAGTTATTTACAATATTAAGCAAGTTCCCAGTGTTATAATTAAAGTTTTTTTCACAATTTAATAACCTCTTGCTCTTTGTCCTGGGACCTTCTATAAAATTATTTAATATATTACTAATGGAATTTTTTAATAAATAATCTAGTAATAAGATCTTGCAAAATCACGGATTTCCCTCTTTTAAAAATTCTATAAATTTTATGGGGCCCTTTCTATTATGGTTTTAATTTTCTTTTTTTATTTTTTTTAATTTAAACATCCCAGAGCAATACAAGATTCCCTATAGCTAGCTTGGGTTCTTTTTCTTCTTTATAATTTAATTTCTCCACTTAGCAAAGCCTAGTAATTATATCTCTTATTTTTATTAACTTATCAATGTATACTGTGACATTCAGGTCTGAATAGATATATTTTTTTCTCCAGTTCAATTCAATAAATTCAGTAATAGTTTACTTTGCTGGAGTTAATTATTCTTTACAGAATCTATATTCAAGTAAAACCTCTGCTGGCATGAATCCATGAGCTTGTATTAATTAGATATTTATTTTATAACAAGCAGAATAAATAAAATCATCCCAATCAAAGATATAAATCAGATTTTCTATTACTACTATCCACAAGATGACCAATATTAGTCACACTATTTATTCTACTAGACCTACTAATCATGATATAGAAATTAGGGCAAATAATTATTATATTTTTTATTATCTAACTAGTCACGCAAATTCTTTCCTAGTAAAGTATTTGCCATTATCTGTATATAATATTAAAGATTATCTAAAATATCATGCTACTCAGTCCCATAAAAAATTATAGAATATTTAGGCGCTTGCCATAGGGACTGCTTTAGCTATTATATATCAGCTAAAGTAATCAGCCCAGATTAAAATATAATGGTTTCCATTTCATGAAATTAGATTAAACAGGCTAATATAATCCATAACTATCAAGTCAAGAGGATTTATCACGAAGATCTGACTTAATAAATTTTTTAATAACTTTAATCTCATCACTTGACATGCATGACAAGTCTGACAGTATTCTTTAATAATCTTAAATTAGTAAGGCTAATAGAACTATTTAATAGCCTTATCTAATATAATCCTAGTGGCAAAATGCCCATAGATATTATGTAGATTATATAGAATAACTAGTAAGTCTTTTTTAAATATACACTTTACTTAACTTCCATTCTTTTTCAAATAAATTAACATGATTTCTCTCTCTATTATCACTATCTAGAATTAGGTTGTGTTTCCCTTCTCCAGATTAGCAGATTTTAACTTACAGATAATGGACCTATACCACTTAAAAAACTTATACTTTATCAGCCCATCATCCTCTGCTAATGCGTGAAGTAAAAAGAAAAGTAATAGAATATTACTATTAGTATTTATAGATTGTTTCTATCACCAATGAGAAACTCAGGATAGTCTGTTAGCTAGTACTTAAAATCAACCCAGAATATATACTATATCCATGTTATATTCCTGGAGTTGATACTGCTATTAAGCTACCTGGCTTGTTTAATCAGATCAATCCTTTAAAACTGCATCAACAGCTGCATGATCAGTATATATAATAGTCAGGTATGATAATCTAATTACTAATTATCTAATCTCTTTAAGACTTCAGAGTACTGCCAGCACCTTTTTTTTAATAATATAATAATATCACTCAGGTTCCAAGAGAGCAAAAGAGAGATATATTATAAGTAATTCTTGCTTTTAGATGGCATAGAAAGCTCATGTACCTGGTGTTATATTAAATATCTAAAATAGAACTTTATCTAGTCTATAATTAGATACATCTGTACTTAAATAATACTGAAAATTTAAATCTTCTTTATAAAGCCAGACCTGCACAATATAGGCCTTCAGCTAATTAAATACCTCTTGCTACTCTTTGCCCCAGTTAAAATCTATTAAGATTTTTATTCTTTCTTTTTCTTGATACTGTAAAGCATGTTTAAGAATTTTAGTAGTATCTACTCTTTCTAAAATATAGATTTTCATAAATAGCAATACATAGAGAAATCTTATAAAAGAAGCCTTATTAGTTAGGACCAGCCAATTTCTTATGGCAGCCAGTTTGTCAGCAGATAATTAAAGTCTGAACTTAATTTAATTATAATCTAATATTCTAATAAATAATATAAAGAAAGTCAACTTTAAAAGGCTTAGAGTTAGTCTACTCTAGGTTAATTAAAAAAAATAGAACTAATATAGAAACTAAAATAAGCCAGTAAAAATAATATCTCCTCCTTGATTATTATCAAGAAAATATTTATAGATAGTATGTTTATAATTAAGCAAAGAGACCTCTGGATTAGATAACAGGATTACACCTAATATAAAGTCTTTAAGTCTGCTATAAGTGCCAGGAGTGCCTGTAAGTCTCTATCCTATTTAAAGATAACAGAATTGACCTAAGATAGTGCTAAATACTGTCTTAGAAGCATCCTATATATTTAATAATATAGCCTAATATCTATTTACTGTATAAGCTTTGAAGAATACTTTAAGACAAGATTAACTTAATTAATTTAAGATAAATTTAATTTACTTTATAAAATAATTCATCTTCTCCATGCAGGTATTTAGGTAGATATATTAATATATTATATAAAGTTTTTCAGATATTTTTTACAAGTATTTTGTTTTTACACTCCATGGGGATATGTAATAATCAATAATACTTACTTATATTATTAGAAATAAATTTTCTTATTATTACTACTTCTTCTCTAGAATATACAGGGCTAATTTTGCTGTATAAGGCTATATTCTTGAATAAGTTAGTATAGAGTGTGTAATAAATATTATTGCAGGCATGTCTCTCATATTCTCTATAAAGAGATTTCTCCAGATATATAATAGATAGGCGGCCATCCAATATTCCTTTTTAATTATAATAACATCTTCTAGCAGGTTCTCATGTCCCTGTATCTAATTAAGGATAACTAAATCTATAATAAATAATTAGCAGTAATATGCTGGTTAATTTATTGTAGGATATTTTATTTCTATTAACTTGATTAAAATTAGTATACTTGAAAACACCTGCTCCAGGTCCTCCATGTCCTGCTCTTCTGGATTAAAGTCCTTGTTATACAAGGCCAGGCTCTTGCTGACAGGCCTTAGTTTTCTAAATCTAAATCTAAATTAGTAGAGCCTTTATCATATAAAGTTATAGTTAATTAATTATTATCTGTCTTATCTATTTCCAACTTCTCCTGGGCAGCAGCTTCCCATATAATATTTAGGAGATTTTTAGCTATGAAATCCTTGAATAATAACTTGTTATTAATTTAAATTTTCTCTGATAAATACATTTAAGTAATATTAACATGTCCCAGCTCTTTTATATTTTCTAGTACAGGTTATTCTCTAGATACTAGAACTCTCTTTTTATCATCCTCTCAGAGACTATATATTCTATAGTAGTATTTGCTAATTAGCCAAACATGATACATCTAATACTAACTAAATAACAAGAAATATAATGATCTAGTATCTACTACAAATGTTCTAATAATACAGGTAGCTTCTGTAATTATTACTATAAGCCATGTAATATGATTAAAATTAATAATTTATTTATTTGCTGTTTCTCCTGCGCCATTAATTAAAGCTATATAGGCTTGTAGTTTCTTAATAACATGTAATAAAATAAAATTATATCTAGACTCTCTATTAATAAAAATATACAGAGTGCTGGTTACCTGTAACTTGTTATTTTTAATTATTATCTATATCTTCACATTTATAAAGAATAGGGCCATGGCTTCCTGCTAATTATGCTGTACAAAGTTATTATAAAAATTATAGTTACTAAAGTTCTTATTACTTTTACAAGAGTAATTAAAAAATTTAGAGAGGCAAGGATTTTTTATTTTATAAATTCTCACTATAGCAGAGGCTAGCCACTCAATTTAACATCATTTTCTTAAAACTGGAGACACTCTCTTCTCTGGGGCTTTTCTTTTGTAAACTACTAGTTTTTTTAAAATAAGTTTTTTCTATTTCTTTTTCTTTAATTTTATAAGTTTTGCTGTTTTTAATCAAGCATGTAAAGATAAATTAAAAAGTTAGGCCAAGATAAGCTTCACTGTAATCTTATTAAGCAAGTTATAAAAATTAAAAAAGAGCTCTTTAATTCCCTTAATATATTATCTTTCCCCACGGGTTCTGGTCTGCCATATAAAAATAGCCCTTGATTCTATAATGTTACTTAGAGTATCTCTTTTACAGGTTCTCTTGGCTCCCGCAGCATAAATATATTATAACTCTTTAATAGTATTAGTTAACCCTACTATAAAAGCAGTATAGGTGCCTATATCTGAGAAACAGTTCATGTTAATTTGCCTAATATTTATAACTGTATTTATTAATTCTTTCTCACAGTTCTAATAATCTAGTTAATTATTATCTATATTCATGTACTATACTACAGCTACTATAGCAGGAGCACTTTAATTCACTATCATGAATATAAAACTAGATAGAGTTACAGGCAGTATTAATTATCAACTTTTTATTTCTGGAGGTTTAGATTAAATAAGTTCTAAAGCTAGTTATGCTAGAGATAGAATTACTGGATTATACTTTAAAAATCTCTTAGTTAACTATTCCTGTTAAATCACCTCTTGTTATTTAACTAGTAAAAATAATTAGTTATAGTTTAAGCTAATATGTCCATGCCACCCGCATCAAAAACACCAGTAACCTTTTATTATATCTTGTCTCTGTAATTGTGCTTGCAAAAAGGTATATAATATTAATATTAGTTATACAGGAGAAATAGTTTATTTAGATAACTTCTCTATAAAAGATTTTATTATCTTTAATTAAGTATTAATCAAGTTTACTAAAATTTCTTCTGCAGATTTCACACCACTAAAAATAAATATTAACTCTTTTATCTTCCTATTCTCTAACTTCTTTACTAAGCTCAAGATATCTTCAATAACAATTATATCTCTTAATCTCTTTCTAGCTTCCATATAGCTAAACAAAACTTTGCAATTAATACTATTATTTAGTCCTGAAATAAATTGTCTAGTTAATATAGAAATTCATGCCTGACCTGTTAGTAACTAGTACTCCAGGTCTCTAGTAGATTAAAGATATTTATTAAATATCTAAGATCCCTACTTCAAATTAGCAATTTTTTATATTATAATAATTTTCCAATTCTTGTTTTCTTTCTATTTAAATTTACTAACAAGCTAGTTACAGAGAATCTCCCAGTCCTTCTTCTTCTCTGTAGATAATCCCCTTATATAACAGGCTGCTATATGTTATGGAACTGGTCTTCTGACTCGCTTTCCAAACCCTAGGATCTCCGTGAGCTCTGCGACTAGTTCGGTATTGGAGTGACTTCAACTCTCTCCGGGAGTTGCGCGCGGTTATACTTAACCCTGAT
>JAPDER010000108.1:0-55709 GCA_027569225.1 Aspergillus panamensis | reverse complement strand
CCCAACCCCGCGAAGATAGTAAAATATATCCGGAACCCAACCCGGGGGTCCATGAACACCTGGGCGGATCAAACCCGGGACGGACAAGGGACGAATTTCGCGTACACAGATGAAGAGACGAGGGTGTTTCTGGATAGTCCGGGGGAGTTTTTACGGTATCGGAAGGAAATTGAGCCGTCGTACGTCCCCCCCCCCCCCCCCCCTTTTTTTTTTTTTTCCTACCGTCTATATAAAAGCAGCGTAATAATATAGGGTGAGTAGTATAAACAGCGTTTACAAAATGATGCTCTCCGATTCCCCCGAGAACAAAGCCCTCTTTATCCTCGTCGACACGGTCATGCGCACCCGTCTATCCAAGAACCCAACTCTCATCGACAAACTCATCCCGAAATACGAAGTCGGATGTCGCCGGCTCTCCCCCGGAGACGGATACCTCGAGGCCCTGCAATCCGAGAACGGCCGCTGGTGTTACGATGAAATCCGCCGCGTCACGCCCTCCGGTATCGTTACTGACGGAGGCGAAGAGGAATTCGACCTGATTGTCTGCGCGACGGGGTTCGATACGAGTTTCGTCCCGGGGTGGGAGATGATCGGACGTGAGGGACGGCAGTTGACAGAAGAGTGGAGGGAGAAGCCCGAGGCGTATTTCTCGGTGTGTGCCGGAGGCATGCCGAACTATTTTATATTTGCGGGGCCGAATTGTCCCATTGGGCATGGGAGTGTGCCGGCGATGTTGGCGTGGACGGCGGATTATATCTTGGACTGGGTGGAGAAGGTGGCGACCGAGGATATCAGGTGGGATTTTTCTTCATTGATATTGTGTTTGGGGGTAAGCTGACATGGGTAGGTCGGTTGTGGTCAAAGACTCGGTTGTGAGGGATTATAATAGATTCGCGGCGGAGAATCTCCAGCGCTCGGTCTGGTCCAGGGGGTGTCCGGCGTGGTATAGTAGGCGCAAGGAGGGAGGGAGGAACACGGTCACGGCCATGTATCCGGGGAGTATACTCCATTACAAGGGTAGGGCATTCTCATCTTTTTATGGAATTTGGCTGACGTTAGTAGAATGCCTGGGGACTATCCGTGGTGAGCACTTTGACATTCGATACAACACGTCGAATCCCTTTAAATATCTGGGGAATGGCGAGCTGGCGTTTGAGCGCGCAGAGGGAGGTGATCTGGCATACTATCTACAGTAGTTTTGGAATAGCTATGGGGAGGGTATATTCCTATTCAATTCATTACTGGCAGACTCAATAGACAAAAACAAAAAATACATATGGGTTATCACGGTCAATAAATCAAGAATCCACCCGGTACATCAACAATCATACCACACAGGACAAGAAATAAGGGAAAAGAGAATCACCTTCGAAAAGACAGCTCACTACTCGCCGGCCGAATCAAGGCCTTCCCACACCGTCTCACCTGCTTATACACCAACTCCTTGGCCAAATAGTCCTGCGTCGCATCCACAATCACCTCCATCTCCTGCACCGAATCCAGCTCGATCTCCGCTAACCCATTCGGCACATCAAACCGGAACAACCGATGATCATCATCCAGTTCCGTATGCTCCTGGATGAACTTGTTCGTCTCGACCTCCGTGTCGATGACATCCCACTGCGCCGCCGAAGACTTGCTAAACCCGAACATCCCCCCCGTGGTCTTGCTACCCCGTTTGATCATCGGCACCCCCGTCCCAATCGACACCATACACCGCAGCTGACTCTCCAGCGACGTCAACCGCCACACCCCCTTCGCTTCAATCCACACTTCCCGTACCGGGTTATTCGCCTGCACCGTACTATCCTGGAATCGCCGCCCCGATGGGCCCAGCGCAACGGGCTCGAAGAGCCCCGCGTTCGCGAACGTCGCTAGTCCCGCTTCCCACACTTTGGCCGTCTTGTATAGTTCCGTCGGACAGTATTTGCTCGCGTAGCCAGTCAGAGGGACGAGTTTGCGTGTGGAGTCATCGGTCACACAGACGAACCTGGCCACACACACGTTAGCCCTGATATTATTATAAAAAGAAGGGGGAGGGGAGTGAGAAGTACACCCGACACGAAAGATCCATATCCTGCAACAAAATATCCCTCTCCTCATACCCCAGATCCCTCAGAATCGTCTTTAGCGCCCCCTCCACCCTTTTCCCTTCATATTTGGGCTTTCCCCGGAAATTCATATTGCCCGTGAGCGACAGGCGCTTTTTCCGCCCGAAGACATGCTTGCATAGACGCGTGTAGGCCGTGATGCACTGGTCGATGTCCATTTTGAGGCGGCCGAGGAGGATCGCGATGAGTCTGCACAGACTGCGTTAGTTAACTCATTCGATAGTGGGGTGGTTTAGAGAATAATAATGAGTAAGGAATGGTGGATGGATACCCCCCGGATCCGGTCCCCCCGATCATATCGAAAAAGTCGCATGGTTTGGGCGGGTTCTCGCGGTCGATAGACTCCATCAGGTGCTTGAGGATGTAGAGGGTCGAAAGACCGCGCACGCCGCCGCCGTCGAGGCTAAGGAGGTTGAGTTCTCGGTCTGCCATGTTCGGATATCTGTTTTATCGTTGAGCGATCGGACGGTAATGGGCCTGGGAGAGGGGTTATTGTTCCTGTATTTATGGATGAGGAACAAGGTTTGGCCCGATAAGCATCGCCACGGTGTTTTAGGCCATTTTGAGGCTTTATTCTGATTCTGGATGATGCAATTGGGGGGGAAGGGAGGAATCAGTTGAGTTTATTATTGGAGTGAGGGATTGAATGAAACACAGCCGGGATCTTCAGTCTCAGCCAATGGTTGTTCGCAGGCCAGTTGGCTGCCACGTCGTTGGCGCTGTTAGGTACTCTTGGGTGCATTAAGGACTGAGCTAGAGTTGTGTTGAGCAATGATGGCCTTTTGTGCCTAATCCACTGATGTAAGATGCTAATCTAGTAGGACCGGGGTAGTGTGATCATATCAAGATGATCAGAGATGAAACACCGAAATATCGCAGCCTATTTGTGAATAGTTTCCTGAGTTGGGTGAGTCGGTGCCTGACTCTCAGTTGGCGCCTCAGTCTGAGTCCTCGTATGTGTCTGGGATGCCTCCCCCTCAGCCTCATCTCTGCGCTCAGGAGTCTGTATAGCCTCACTCTCCCCCTCCCCAACCCGACTCTCCTCAACCGCAACATCCTCCGCAGTAGCTTCAGCCCCTTCAGTCCCCCCCTGACTCCCCTCAATACACGGTCGAAAAATCTCCCCCGCAAGCACTCTTTCTAACTTTTCCCCCTCGGGCCCTTGCACCCCACCCCCCAAAATATCGCCCACCCCAACCTCCTTCCCATAAAACCTCCGATTCACCCACCGATTCTCCACCAATACACCCCCCTCCACACTAACCCCCCCAAACAGCCCCTTAGTCTTCGAATAACTATACATCCAGGCTACCCCCTTTGAATTCACGCCCGCCCCGACCTCCGCGTTCCGCCCCAGCGGCCCAAACGCCACCGACAGGTTCCCGCCGAGCGTGAGGCTTCCGGAGCGCGAGAACGTGCGGACCGCGGCGTCGTCATTCAGGATGAAGACGAAATCGGTCAACTCGAAGCCGACTTGGCCGCCTGCGCCGACGCCGAACGTGGCGATTGCGGAGGGCGCGGACCAGGTGTTATCTGGGAGGCGGGCGATTAGGATGCCGCTGCCGAGGCGGAGGGAGGCCAGGAAGCCGGCTTTGGAAATTGTGAGGATTGCGAGGCCCTTTTATTTATAAATCAAGATGTTAGGGTAGGGGGAATGGGGGGTGGGTTTCAGAATGAGGGAGGTTGGAGAGAGCGGAGGGAACCTTGGCGTTGGCGAGGTGTCGCGATGGGAGTTCTTTCCCTGGACTACCGGTGAAAGAGCCATTGATGAATGAGTCGAGGATTTGGCTGGCCTTTTTGCATTCGCCTGTATCAAGGAAAAGGATTAGTAGGAAGAGGGGCAGTAGGGGTACGGCGAAAGGTGAGTGGTAACACACTGGGGAGAGATGCGGGCAGTGGATTGTGCATGCCCCGGGGCATCGTGAAAGTGTGTTATCTGAATACCATCAAGAAATCACGGCACAGTCCAGAAATCAAAACAAATCGAAATCGGGGAGAGTCGCTGCTAGTTATCTTAGTGCCTTGGAACTGAAAAGGGGCTCTTCCTCCAACCCCCGCCATTGTCGCAATAAAGTCAGAGTCCAGAGTCCAGACCCATCTAAAATTGAGCCTAATCTCTCCGTACTGGTTCTAAGACAACGAACCTGGAAAACTACGCGCTGGCTAAAATGAATGCAATATATTATGCTGTACTCAGATGCCGAAGTCCATGACCAACGCCAATCCAGTCATGCCAAACAACCCCAATCGCGCAAGACTGTCCCCCTAAACAAGTACCCGAACAATCTCCAATCCCACGCAAGAACTAAACAGAAAATCCTAGAAATTTAAATGCACAGGTAAAAATTAATGTCCAAATGTCCACCCCCCGTTCAACCGCAACCGTTGGCGCTCTGCAATGTCGCGCCGGATTTCCTCCTGCGTCAGTCCATCCGGGCCAGACCAGTTCGCGCTGCTCGTACGGTCGCGGAACTTTTTAACCTTCTTGTCGGCCTTGAACGTATCCTCCAAAGAGAACGGCGCAATCGGTCCGAAAATTGAGTCTGCCTCCATGCCTTCTTGTTGTCGGAGTATTGACTCAAGCTCCTTGGCTTGCGCCCACTTGGGCACAGGCAGCATCTCCGCTTCAGAATCCTCGTCCTCACTGTCAGTCGCAATCTCCGGCAGGTGAATGTTCTCGCCGTTAGGATAGTTGGGAGACGGCTTTGGTGGCGCCTTTTTAGAGGAGCTGGCGCTAGGCGTTTTGTGTGACTGTGCAGGCGCCGCAGAGTTAGACGATTCCGCAAAAGGAATCTTACCGCTCATATAAGTCGCCATGTCCATGGGATGCGCAGGTCTCTGTGTCTGCCCAGGTTTAAGAATCGAAGATCCCGCCTGAGGAGCTGCAGAAGGTCGGCTCTGGCCATAGATAGAAGGTTTCGTGGGTTCCTAAAACCCCTGTCAGTACACTTTCAAGCCAACCAGATTCAAATTGGCGCCTACCTTGCGAATGTTCGACTGGCGAATCGGTGGCCCCATCGTCGGTCGCATCGATGCGCGGTTCTGCTCGTCATCGGTCCTTCGGCGCTTGGTTTCGCCTGACGGCTGCATAGCACCCGGTTTCGCAGTGGCCGGACGATGGTTGGCCTCCTCGTCTAGTCCTCGCTTCGGAGGTTTGGCCGGGTTGGGTTGGGGTGCGTTTATTGCCCGACCGAATGGCTGGACAGAGCCCAGTCGAGAAGGAGGCCGGGTAGCGCCCATCTCTGCCCGCTGAGAGCTTGAAGGAGCAGTCTTCTCGGTGTGAGTTGTATTCTGCAGTGAACAGTCAGTACCTTCACAGGTGCAAAAGTGAATAAATCCTACCGAATCAGGAGGCTGTTGGCTTCCCTGCCTTTCAAGCCGCCGTGCGTTCTCCAGTCGTCGTTTCTCAATGGCCTGCATCTGTGCGGCCTTCTTGGGATCCTCCGCCAGTCGCTCACGCCGATCGACTTCCGCCCGACTCCTCATGTCTTGCCGTCGAGCCTCCTCCTGCTGTTGTCGCTTCCGCTCCAGCTCATGCCTCTGCTCCTCCTTTCGCCGTGCCTCGCGTTCCTCCTGTTCTCGCTTTCGTTCGCTTGCCAGCTGCGCTTTTCTTTGAGTTTGACTCGACACAGAGCTCTTGAAGCTGCTTTGTGAAGAAGCAGTGTGAAGGGACGAATTACTGGCCTTCTTCTTCAATGTTGGGGGTTTCGATGTAGACGGTGGGGGTGCCGGGGCGGGGATACTTGACTCAGGCGCGCTGGATGCGGCGGAAGCCAAGGGCAGTTGTCGCGAAAGAACACTATTTACACGGATTGACACGGGCTGTGGCTTGGGTTTCTGCTGGATCTCACGAGTAGGCTTCGTAGGGCGACGGTCATTCTGTCTTGATGGCGGCTGCTGCGGTGCGGAAGGCTGTGGAATCGCTCTCGGTGCAGTCTCATTGACAGGTTCAGGCTCCTTTGAGGAAGGCTTAACCTGTGGCACTCTGGTTGGACTTGATGAGGCAGCATGCGCAGGGGCCGGTGTGGCACGTACTTCAGATTCTGTGTGCGACCTCTCTCGCGCTGCCTTTTGCTGCTGCTGTATCGCCCGTATCTTTTCCTGGCGGGCCTTTTCTGCCTGCTCCTCTTCCCGCTGGCGATGCTCGAGTTCCAGCTGTTTGCGCCTCTCTTCTTTCTCAGTCGAGCTTCGGGTCCGGCGGCCCTCCTGCCTTGGTGGGCTGAAAAGAGAGACCGGTCGCTGGTTGGTCCGCGAGCTATCCTTATTTGCCCGTTCAAGAGGTGCCCTAGGTTCCTCGGGTGAGGAGGCCTCGATCTTGGCAGCTGCTGAGACACCTCCACTGCTAGTGAAAAGGCCCTTCGCAGATCTCACAATCGATTGAAGTCTCGACTTGGACGCACTTAGTGGCCCATCCTGGCGGGGCGATCCTATCGGAGTCGTCGTCATTCTATTGTCGATATTTACCGATGCACTCTTCTGGTGGCCATATCCACGTGGAGATGAGAACAGGGGGGTGGAGGATTTCCCACGAGATCCATCCGGGCCCTGTCGGGTCTCAGGCCTCGCTATCTCATCGTTATTCTTGAAGCTTCGCGTAACAGGAGTCGGAGGCTCGTGTGGTGTTTTCGGTCTTTGGTCGGTTGTTTGACCCTTTGCAAAGGTCGGGCGTGTAGGAGAGCTCAACGGCCTGATCCAGTCATCATCATTCGCGGAAATGGGCTCAAGAACAGGCGTCTCCCGGGACCTAGGATTGGGTATTTCCGGCTTTACATCCAATTTCGCCGAGGGAAGTTCCGGGTATGTAACTTGAGCAGATGACAGTGCCACGGAGGGGATGGATTTAGTCGGTCGGGACGGCTGTAGTTTGCCGAGCATGCTGATTTTCTCGTGTAGCCGCTGAGTTGAGGACTTGTTGTGAAGCTTGCTTGCTTTTGTATCCGCGTCGGAATCTTCGTTGCCTTCCTTAATTTCATCGATATCCATCTTTTCCGCTGTGCTCGAGCTCTCCTCCAAATTAGCCTGAGTGATTCGGTGGCCACCGGTCTGTCTGCCAAAGTAGCTCGGCCGTCCACCATTGTTTGGCTTGGTAATGCCGATATTGCTTGTTCTTGAGAGCCTCGATCCACCCAAGCTTTTGGCTGTGAGTGGTTCGCGCGCTGGAAGGGACGCGAAGCTGAGACTACTCTTTCGGATTGGGGGTCTGTCCGGAGTGGAACCATCAGAGGGTGAACCGATGTCATCAAAGCGATCCACAACCATTTCGTCTCTGTCGGGCTCTCTGTCTTCTCGTGGGGGCGAGGACGGTTGCGCAATAGACGATGGAGCGTTCAAGGCTTTCACGGGAGAGGACGACTTCATCGATTCAACGGGCTTTTCGGTTATTTCAGGTTCGGGCGACTTCCCCTGGACTTCACTGGGGGTAGGTGCGGGCACGGGGTCCGGTTGACTCGTGGCTTTGGGTTCCTTTGTCGGCTGTGGTTGCGAGGGTCGTTCCTCCATGCTTTGCCTCGGGGTGTCAATTTTCATGGGTTCAACTGTCTCGCCACGCTGGCGCACATCCTCATGCGCAGAATGGAAGGACGCATCTGTTGTTCGGCGATCCACTGACTGACGGCGCCCATCCTCCTTGACTAAAAGAGGCTGTGTCGATGACTGAGATTCGGGCGCTATCTGTGTTAAAACGACATCATCGTCATCGTCGTTGTCATCATACTCAGCCATTCCATGATATCCCGAATCAGTGTTGTATTGAGAAAAGGAATTGAGGTTCTGAGTTAGGTCGGGGTACTGGGGTTGTGAAGAATTTGCAGTGGTGGTTTTCTGCTTGGTCGGGGAGGTCGGACCTAAGGTCTTTGGCGCAACGAGAGCTTTAGTGGGGGAACGGTGGGCGGCAGGGCTGGGGGTAAATTGGGGTTCGGCTCTATTCTTCTGGACTGATGAAAAAATCTCACTCAAGGGCTGCCAGGCGTGAGTAGGCGCTCGAAGACACAGCTAAAGGGGGGCTGGTAAACGTACCACGCGATTCTCATGCGGATCACGCTTTCTTATTGTTCGAGGAGTTTTGCCCTTTAACTTCCCGGGGGTCTTGAAGACATCTATGAGGTTACTGCGGCAGGGTCAGCGCACGGGGCAATGTGGCCATATGCATTTCGGTCTGGCAACACCCACAATTGATTACTTGAAAACACTTCGGCCATGTGCTCGTTCAACCATTCCATCTCATATCGCACCGGAAATTCAACCTCCTCCAATTCCTGGTTCACAAGCTGCATACAGTTCTCCTTTTCGGTCGAGATCCACGCTGCAGAGCCGACAGGCTTCTGCGCCCTCGCGCCGGTTGCGGCCATAGTGATGTAAACAAACACGCTCAAGCACCAGTCGGGAGGTCAGAACACGGAATAAATCAACCAGTCGAACAATAAAAGTAGGCTCACGGGCAAAGGCCCATACAGAATAGAATGATCAAAGCGACGGGAACATCGAGTCCCCGGGTGGTGGTTGTGAGTGGTTCGGATTGTTGACAGGTGGGTTGTGGTTGTTGGGGTATCTGCGGAAGCTGAGGCATCAAAACATCGGCTAACGCGTGAGTCCCGCCTGCTCACGTGATGCCCCAAAGATCTTCGTCGCGGATGAGCTATAATCCGTATGTCACGTGACTATTTCATACCCTCAATTGAAGTCTTGCAAGCACCGTGGGATCTACCACTCAGTCATGTTTAATGGGAGAGACCTTGGCGAAGGAGACAGACCTATCTTTCATTCGCAATGTAACCCGAGTTGTCCGTGTCCCGAAGGGTGGAAAAGTACAGCGGGTCAGATGATATGCTCCGGGGAGAAAAGATATATTGCCGTTCATCGCTATTTTCTCTGCCACTTTGTCTCCGCGTATCTTTTGAAGTGTGGGACGATTACATTCCCTTATAACCTCTTGGTTTCTAATATCCATATCATTATAAACTCTTCTACTCAGCACGTGAGCAAAAGGGAGGGTTTGCATGAGGCATGTCAACCTGGTCAAATGTCTCCTACATCCGGTCTTGACACAGCATAGAAGGATTAGCGAATCCCGCATTCGTTCCAACCCACTGCCGACATGGAACATCTTTGTCCTCATCAAATTTGCAATGACTAGAGCGCATGTGAAAGTATTTTCGCAACATACAGGGAACGAACTGCAGTCATAATTGGGGTATGGGCCACTCGCGTGTGTACGTATTTGGTTGTCCAGAGTCCCAGAAAAAGACGTTTAAAAGGTCACTAAGGGGGCCAACATACGTCCCTTGCCCCTCTGGGGTAGTGAGATTGAGTGGCCAATGTTCAAATCAATACTTTTTCCAAAAAGCACAGTTACAGATGCATCCCGTGCACTTGACGGCATGTAGTACTCAGTTGGAAGAAAGTCTCCAGACTTGATTACTATGGCCTTTTTAGGTGTTTGGTCGGTCTGAGAGATTGCTTCCAGCTCGCCTTCAAGTGATCCACCGAATATTTCGTCTGCTAGCTATTCCGTGGTTGATAGGATTTGGATAAGTTCGATATACCGCAAATTTCAAGAGATATATGATCTCCGCACGGCTGAGAATGCCATCATCTGGATATCCCTCAGAATCGTCTGCCTGGGCAATCCTAAAGCGGCCGGAAAGTTAGGCCGACAGTCTGGGTTGCCTCGCAGCACAGGCTCCTGGGTACACTCCACAGAGAGCAGCACCAGCTATGAACTATCTATACAGGGTGCCGTGAAGGTACCTCTTCTCTATTCCACACTACCGACATTTCGGAGGTAAGTTTTCATGGCTTGACGTAAGACTATTGTCCTCAATGACCACGGTTTGCCACAGGAGAAGTGGTCGAGGATTGACCTTCTCCTTCCATGTGATGAGTGGCCTGCTGCTTGGTGTGTGAACTTCTCTATATACAGATCCCTCTACTCGACGTTTATAATCGAAACTGATCGTTGGATAGAGCCGGCTTGAGGGCGGACAAGGGGCTAATACATACTGTGAGTAACATCCTTACTTTTCTCTTTAGCTCTACACTGGTTTACTTACAGTTCAGGCGCATCCTTATACAACTCATGCCAAGGCAAGCGAAAAAGAGCCGCAGGGACCAAGGAGAAGTGGGGGTCCGATCAAGACTGGCAGGCGAACGCTCACAATCAAGTTCGGGTATGGAGCATCCAACCCTTTCTCCAATGTTATATTATTCATTATCGACAGAGAAAGTCAATGGTTTCTTTCCGATTTAGACCTTCTGTGCAAGATAGAGGGGAGGTTTAGATTGACCTGCCCGTTCATGTGGTATGACCCAGCTTTAGTGCCTTATTTATCAGGCAGAAAATTGAGCCTTCCATCTTTGTACTAGTCGTGAGTTAACCTTGAACTGCTCCTGCTATTATTCTTTCTGCATCATCGCGCCTTCAGCGGGTAAGGTACTCCGTACCAAAGTGGCCAATGGTTCATGAGCAAAAAATATCATGACCGATTTTCATGTGCTGATATTCCTCATTGCTGACATCCTTATAGAGGGGTAAAAGCGGACTGAACTTCCTCTTATATGCCCATGTCAAGAAATTATTAGATGCTTCCAACAGTGTTTACATTTCGACGAAGTTTTTGTATTCTGATGGGTCCACCCTTATCTCCTTGTTCTTTCACTCATATATCCCGGTCGCATGATGTTATTGAAACAAGCAACAATTCAGAACTGTCCACACTCCATAAAATTCCCTGTAGAATCTCCCAAACACTGCTAATGGTTATCGATGACCTAGCATAAGAAAGGAAAAAGAAACGGTCGCTTCGTTGTCAAAGCTTGATCATGGCTGTTCCTTCACTTGGGACTAAATATAGCCAGGATATCCAAAATCTGGGTAGCATGGCATAGCGGTGGAGGAATGAAGTCAATTGGGCTCGAACCGCGGGTTTCTTTACCCCTTGCATGAGTCTACACTGTCACAAACGACAGAATTATTTTTGTGTCTTTTTAGTTCACCTGTGAGATCGAAGGCTGCTAACTCTGGAGGCAATAATGAAGGGGTCGAGTCCTTAAATTTTAGCTAGCCGCTATCACATGTCGATTGGTCTAGACGGGGACTGACGTGGGAGGGATACAAGCAGGAGAAAGAGCGTCAACACACATGGGCGACCGCGGTAAGAAGACAGACAAGAATTCGATTCGCTTCTCGAATGTTGGCTGCAGTCTGAGAATCCGCCAGAACTGTAGATAATTCCGGTTTATTACACAGCTGCATGGGTTCATAATAATAATAGGTGATCGCGGAACCTCCCGTGGACTCGGAAAGCCAAGTGGAAAGCACACGACCCTCTCGCTTGTCAATTGCATCACCCTTCTGACATTCGCTGATCTCTCCTATCTTTTTTTTTCTCTTCCTCTTTTCCCTGTCCCCCATCCCTCACATCATCTCCCTGCCTTTCCCCTCCTCTTCTTTTCCCTCTTCGTTATATTCGCCCCTTTCCAGAGTTCTACTCTTAATTTGTTCTCCTCCGTCCCGGGAGAATCTCGCTTTCTCCTTCCCCTATCTTCCATCGCAAGCTTTATTTACTACCAAGGTAGCTTCCGCACAGACACTTCCGACATGGCCGACCACGCCGGTGGAGTGAGCTATCCCAACACAAACGGACTCAGTAAGGTAGGTTGGAAATTATTCGATTTGGCTTATTATCAACGCTCGTTTGGAAACTAATGGCTCTCTTTTGTTCCTAGTGAAAGAGTTTTCCTTAACCCATCCTGAGACTGTTTCTCCGAACGTTACACAATGTGATCATCGAATACCTGTCCCCCCTTCTGCCTAGACACCAAGAATGTTACCAGAAAAGTTACAAAGAACCGGCGCTCATGCAAATCCGAGCTTGACACGAATTGATTGCATCCCACTGATATCCTACTAGGCCCCGTCGCGGACAATATCAAATCCGAAGCATCCCGTACCAGCAAAGAGATTCGGGAGTTGAGGGACTTGAGTGTCTCTCCCTCTGATACTGCTGCAAATGGCCAACCCTTGACTTGTACGTGGGAAATTCTAGTTCCTAGCCTGGGTTGACATCACTAATTGATACCAGACTACCATTCCCTACTCTACAACCTTCTGAGCGTAAGTGAAGATCTATGTCCAGCTCCTTTGTGAACACTTTACTAATGTAAATCTCTGGCCACTAGTGGGAACAACCTCGAGCTACCGCAGCTTCCTACGCGAGCGTAGTCGCTTTTATTTTCGCCGCCCGTTACCTTCCTCTCCTCCGCTGGTTTTTCAAGTTTATTTACGTCGCTCTCGGATGTAAGATACAGAGTGCCTGACAGAAAGTGGTGGACCATGTTACTAACCTGCAGTTTAGTTACCGCTGCAGCAGAAATTGGTGGGAGAGTTGTGTTCTCGCAGGGCCTCGCGAGTGGTTTCCGCCCCCGAAAATACTACACCGTACCGAAGGAAACACTTGAGGCAGTGTTGGAAGATTTTGAGCAGCTCGTCGACTTCCTCCTGATCGAATTCCAACGAATCCTTTTTGCGGAGAATGTTGTTCACACTGTTGCTGTAAGTTTCAACTACCTAGCACCTCTTAAATAAGCATAATGGTATCCTGCGTGTCTAACCCAATCCACAGGCTTTCTTCGCCGCCTTTACCGCATATTGGTTAATAAAATTCCTTCCATTCTGGGGACTGTCCCTGCTAGCTGTTACCATCGCCTACCTGGGACCCCTCATCTATATTAACAACCGTGAATTTATTGATGCTCAGATCGAGAATCTTCAAGGGATTGTCAGCTCCCAAGCACACCAGCTGAAGGATCTCGCCGAAGAGCGCACTTACCACGCTACAGGTCTTGTGAAGCAGTATGTCGGAGACTACAGCAACAAGGCTCAGGAGTACATCAGTCATCGCCGCTCCGCATCTCCTGAAGTGGCCAAGGCCCCGGTTCCCGTTATTAAGAAGGAGCCTGAGCCTGAACCCGAGTTCAAAGTAACTGACTTCCCTGAAGCTCCCAACGACGAGCCCGTGGTACAGTCTATTGAAGAATCTCCTCAGCCCACAGAAGCGGAGCCCGTTTTGGCCGCTTAAGGTGACCTATGCACGATTGATTTCGGTGCCAGCTTTTGCGCGGCTCAATATTATTCTGGTTTGTCGTCGAGTAACTGATAGCGTTGCTCTTTTAAAGAAACCAGACATTGTGCATTAGTTTTGTGACTTCGAAGGGGAAAAAGTTGATATTGGGTTGGATGCTGTGGCATAGGAATGATTCACTCGGCGTGTATGATGATAAGATGGTATGATTTCTTTTCGAGGGTTCTTTCAGCCTTTACCTCGTACTCTTTCTTCATCCTTTTTCTCCTTTTCTCTTCTTTTTGTTCTCAATTTTTTTACTCCCTTTGTCCCAATTTCGTTTCTATTTTCTTTCCCCCCTGAAATTGGTTTTCTCTTCTTCTCAGTATAGAATTTATTGAAATCTTGGTCTTTTAATATGAAAATATTTTTATTTGAAACTCGACAATACCATGCAAAGAAGTAAGGTCTCTTCTACCTTAATCAGCCACCAATGCCCGTCGAACACTTTCTCGTTAAAGTAGATTGCTTGAGGAGAATTGGACTAAAGTGACTCGCTTTCACCTGCCGAATTATTTTTGGTATGGGTACCTCCAATTTCACCTAAGTCCGTCTCACGATCCCCACTTACACATACACACCCGCGATGGATCTGCAACCATGCTCGAGCAAATTGCTTTCTTCGGCCGACGGCCCCTCCGATCAAGGAGCTTTGGATCTGAACACTGCAGCAGTGGATGAACTCTCCTTACCCCAGACTCAGTGATGTCGCACAGGTGTTCCCGGGATGTTTTATGATGCCGTTGGAAACAGGGATATCGTAGGCTGAGAAGGGCCGGGGAAGCTATCCGCTAACGGTCTTGCGTCGGCGGTTGTCACAATGGAGTTTGTTTAATGAGCAGGGTGCCTGGGCGGAGTTCGTTTCCAAAGGAGCTGAACAAGAGGGCTCTGTGGGATCGGAACTGACCTGTGGCTGTTAGAGATGAAGGTGACTCGGAAATTACCAGGAGGAGCAGAGCAGGATGCAACTCAAGCGAGGCTCTTCTTTGCCCTTGGAGGGGTATATAACGAGGGCACGTGTTTGTTTGTTCGATTTGCACCACTTCTCTGCTCTTCGTTAAGCCACCATCTCTCCCTTCCAGCTCCATCAACCTCTCGCTTTCAGCTGCAGAGCATATTGTGTCTGTGATTTTGTCTCTTATATTCGGGCTCCATATTTGACCATCTGTATGCGGGGCTTGTAGGAGCCACTACATCTACCTCTCACGGATCTCAAGCCTCGCATCTATCAGCTTCCCATTAGCAGACCTGTCCTAGTATTTATTTTCGGATCCATCTTTTCGCCTTCCTTGATGGAGGTTGAGTACAAGGGTGAAGGCAAAACAGATAGAGAATTCAAGAGAGATTGTAACTAGGTAAATTTCCTTTCAACCCAAAGCATCTGTGAGGTTTCAGGCGTTGGGCTTCTAGATTTCCTGCCATGTCTCAACCCGATTTGGACGATTGGGAAATCAGCTCTCAAAGAATATCAATTATTTGCCCACCTATCTCTAGTCTCCTGCCGTTTTACTTTTCCTCTTTCACTATTTTCCCTGGAACCATGAGCAAAATACTGTGTGCTGACTTTGCGGGACACCTGTCGTCTTCCAATCCAAACCTTTTGCTGCAAGCCATTAGGACCACCAATGTTTTCGTATCCAGGGAAGGTAAAGGGTGGGTAAAGAAGATCTGACAGCCCCCTCGGAATTTAGATAAATTAAAAGACCATGGAGGACAAGGGAACCCACTCAACAAATGGCAATCGAGAACAAGTTCCCTTTCTCCACCACCTGTCGCTCTAATGCAGAGAAGCCTGCGTGGAAGGTTCTCTTTGATGCTCCCTCCCCTTTTAGGCCACTCTGCACGGGCTCCACCAGCTATACATGCCTGGCCAAATGCGCCATTAATTATCTACCCTTTCCAGGCAGTGATTTATCCGAGCTGAGCAACACTATTAACGCGGGTGTTACGCTCAGGGAAGTGAGGCATGGGCTCAGGCCATCCATACGCCGACGTCGCCTGACAAAAGGAGGGGAAGCCCATAATAGCTCTACTCCATGCCAGTCAAGGGCATCATGGATGTAACGATGTTGTCAACTACTTAAGTTATTGAGTTCTGTCGAGCGAGACTCTTCAGGGCCGTTAAAAAAGATTTCCGGGAAAGAGAAATGCATCCTCCAGCGGGCGTTTGAACCCATCCCAGGAACCCACTTTTTCTCTCTTGCTTTTTCGTTCCTTTCATCTCCTAATATCAATATTGGATTTTTCTCCTATTTACGGATCCACTCCAACCCAAGCTGTTGTCTTACCGACCATTTCTGGCCCTTTCCTGAGAGCAAGAGCTGAGTCAATGGGACTCGTTGGTTGGTAGCAACGGCGGCTTCCCGTCTTACAAGAAGGTGTCATGCGGCTTCCCGTGGTCTCAGGCCTCTCTAATACCTGCCTCGTTGACCTGTACAGTTTCACTCCCTCCATTTATTGGCTCTCCGCTCGTAGGCGCCAATCTTCCGGTTGCCACAGCGGCTTATCCTACCTGAGGTCGAGTTCATTAACATAGGATGATGATCGATCATGATTTCCGCGTTTTGCGAGTTTATATTTACGACTCGGAAACGGGAGACGGAATGGCTTGACTACACCACAAGTCTCCAGAATACCTACCTATGTCATGCGATACAAGACCGTCGATCCTGTCTCGAGATTGCGAGAGTTTTCCCCCAGTTGGGCGAACACCCGCCAGACCGCCGCCTCTATCTGTTTGTATTAGGAAGAAGATCTGGGTCTAGAAAGCGCAATGGCTCTAGTTTCAATTTACGGTCAACTATGCAAGACCTCCACATGGCTGCAGGAGTTCCTGAAACGTGATCTACCATCTCCTTCCTCTGACTCTGCGTCATCCTTAGTCTTGGATAGCTGCAGATGGGCAGTGAAACAAGAAAGGCCTCGACAAGTTGAGTGCCATGGGTGACGTTTCTTTTTATCATGCAAGTTAACTGGAAACTCCAGCCACGCATTACCCACCCTTGATAGGCTAGCACTAATTGGGAAACCGTTGTAGAATAGGGTGTCTAGGGAGGGTGTCTAGATACACTTGGGGGAGTACTTAGCATCCTCAAACTGGTGCTGAGGGTATGGCAGGTACGTACTTGCCAGTATTGGCCGGTTCCATCTGGAGGTGTGCCTCGTGATGCTTTCTGCGTCTAAATACCGGTGATGTTATTCCTATGCCGATGGCTCCATTTCATCCAAGACATCCGCCCAACCTAGTTGCCCAGGTCAGGGATCTGGTTATGGCTTGTGTTCACCGCTGCCCTGTAGCCTCGAAGAAGCACTTAACCCTGCCTGACACCCTTCATACCAAAAGAGGACAAACAGAGGGGCTCCATCCGAAATCTTCTGATCAGATGCCGTCGATGTACCCACTCGTGGGGTACCGATCCCGAACAAACCTCTTAACAAAGGGGAGGGTTTCTTCTGGTTTCTAATCTCTCTTTTCCTTTCATTTATTTTGCTCTTTTTGTCTATCTTATGATTGCCCAACAACACGATAGCCTCAGATCCACGCGTAGTGCCAATTATTCTTCCTTTCCTTTTGTCTTCCGTTATTGTATCTCACTCACCTTCTTCTTTGACACTCTACCAAACCTTCTAGAATCCTTTCTCTCCCATGTCTTAGAATCGGCACAAGGCGCTCAACCCGTTTCCAAACCATTTTAACCGACGAAGGAGAATAAATCAGGCTCGCCTCTTAATCTTACTCTATTGTGGCCGGTCTAGAGAGCGTGGTTATCTAGTGAAAAGAGAGAAAAAAAAGACAAGCCCTTGACTACCCTGTCTCGCAAAGGACAGAGAGAATAAAACGCGTCAACCTTCATTGCTCAGAACGAAGACTATATCCAATTTCATGATCTATGGCATCCATAGAGTCCTTGCTCAATCCCCTACCCGACCTTGATCGGCTCGCCTTTCCAACCCCGCCACCTTCAAGTGTTGCGAGCACTGGGATATCGCGTCCGCCTCGACCAAAAAAGCAGAAGATTGCTAAAGATGCCCCGATATTCAACAGAGGCAGAATGAGAGGAGAACTTCGGTATCCCCCTTGCGAGGAACGAGATGAAGAGTTGACACGACTACATCGAGACTTCCGTCTCCATCCCATGGGCAATATTGTTGCCTACCCGAGACACATCCCTTATAACAGCGACAAAAAGACTTTCCAGGAACGAACTGGACGGGAAAGCTTCGAGGGTAAGAAAGATCCTCCCAACATGTACATTTTCAGATGTTATAGGGCGTGCTGAATGTTTCTAGTCTTTCAATATACATTTGAGATTCCGGGGGAAGAAAAGCAGTGGACCATAATGTGGGATTATAATATCGGCCTCGTTCGAACAACACACCTATTCAAGTGTAATGACTATTCCAAGGTAAAGAAGGCTCTCTCGAAAACGAGGAACCAGGCTAACTTAGCCAGACCACTCCAGGGAAAATGTTGAATGCGAACCCCGGTTTGCGCGATATCTGCCACAGTATTACAGGAGGAGCACTTGCTGCACAAGGTAACAATCCTGGAGTCACTTGCGTCCGCGTTCGTTTTCGTCGGCTAATTTGGCAGGATATTGGATGCCCTTTGAGGCTGCAAAAGCCGTAGCAGCGACATTTTGCTGGAAAATCCGTCACGCTCTGACTCCACTTTTTGGCGTCGATTTCCCCAGTACATGCATCCCACCTCACGACCGGGCTCACTACGGCCGAATGGTCATTGATCAAGACATAATCAAAAGGGCCACAGAAACAGCCAACTACTATCGAATGCTAGAGCGCCGTTCGACTCCTTTAAACTCCCTCCGAACAGGATACCGACCCTGTTCAGCTGGAAACAACGCCTTCGGGAAACAAATCCTCCCCAAATCTTATCACCAGCGAGCTCATCCACGAGAAAACCCGTTCACGGACCGATTAACAGGGTACGGCTCCTCCCCAGAATATAGCACAGACGCCTACTGCGTCTCTCCCGTTAGCCCGATCCGAAATACATTCACCCCCGTCAACATCCCGCGAAGCTCAGATACTGTATGGTCCGGCGTCCCCTCCCCACAGAAGATCCTTGCATGTCTCTCCTCCGTTTCAGCCAAGGGAGACGCACATACCAGCGACGCAGACGCCGAAAGCGGCTCTGACGAGTCGACCTCCTCCACCTTATACTCAGACAGCAGTATTGCCACGGGCTGTCTCTCCTCGGATCTTGACGAGGACTACCGAGACAGTGATATTGAAGAGTCATACATGGTCAAGTCCACCAAGGCAGCAACGCCAACAACAACAACAACAACCAGAAGAAGGAAAGCCATATCTCACCTTCAATCAGGCTTTGGATCTCCAGACATCAGTCGCAGCAAGATCCCACCACGGAAACGTAGCTCTGCCCTTTTCGCCTGCGAGGTCAAAGCCGCACATGCCCTACTAAGTCTCCACATGCAGGATGCGATCGGGAGCGCTGACGATGGCCGACAAGCATTGCTCTGGAATGGTCGAAAGAGACGCCGGGCCTCGGCTTGATCATGAACCTACATATCCGCCCATCCGGGGAGAACCGGGGAGCACTCACTTGTGTTTGGAAACGAGTGCAGAGGGAACACCCTGATGCTCGGCGTTAACGAGATGAAAATGAATTGGGCAATAGAAAGGGACGGAGTTAATGGGAATGGAGTGCGCTTAGGTTAGGATTCATGGGTCTGAAGTAGTTGGTTGATCTATCGCATGTTGGTTTTGCTTTCCCCCAGTTTATCCTTTTTCTTTTTGTTTACACGTAATTTTTTCAAAGAACAGCAGCAAATATAGGCAACCGACAATCTTATTCAATGTTCTTTACACTATACTGTCAACCCAAAATGGCCTGTCTGGGCCGTTGCTCGATCTATCTATCTAAAGCCGGTGAAGAAGTCGCTGGAGTTGGCATCTCTGCGAATAGAGACTCTTCCACCACCGGCCAAAAAAGGTAGCGAAGAAGCATCCACATCGCAATGTATTCCCTCCACTGCTAGTCCAGCGGTATTTACATAGCATGTAGGGTCACATTACTTGACCAGACCTAACCACAATTCGGGAGGAATATATTAGCCCTAAAAGAGACATTGCCAGTCGGTTCAAAGAGGAAGGTGATTCATGATTGAATTTGGGATGTTTTGGGGTAACACCGGTGACGGACTGCCAGAAAGTAAACTCTTTCGATTGAACTAAAACTTGTAAAAAAGATACAGAGATGAAATGAAATGTATGGCCATAATGATGAATAAATAGCACAAAAGCAGATACGGATCGATAGAAAACCAGAAAGCAGTTTCATAAAACGCTCAACGTCCAGAAACCACTTCATCTCCCATCCCCTCCTCTAATCGCTGTCCATGTCAAAATCGTCCTCTGAATAACCACCATCTCCATCCTCACTATCATCATCCTCGATCACATATTTCTTTTTGGCAGCAGCAGTCCGTCTGGCAGGCCGGCTAGCGGTTTTGCGTGCGGGGGCCGCCTCCTTTGCACCGGGAGAGTCGAGGATATCGTTAGCCATCGCATCTATATCGTCATCAGAGAGATCGTCCGCAAGCTGCTTCTTCTTGCCGGCCGTCTTGGCTTGCTTGGATGCATATGCCTTGGCGGCTGGAGAGAGGGCGGCAGGCTTCGGCTTGGGAGCACTAGCCGCGCTGGCCGAGACCGCATCCTTCTTCGGGCGACCGCGTCTGGTAGCGGCCGGTTTAGAGGCTGCAGCCGTTGTTGTCTTAGCCTTCGCAGCAGACTTGGCCTTAGTAGGTTTCACGGGCTCCTCGTCCTCGTCCTCGTTATCAGACACCTTCACATCCTTGGGTTTGACTTGAATGGACCGACGAGGGGACTTCTGTGGGATCAATTTGGTGTAGTCTGTCTCATCCGGATCGAAATCGTTTGTGAATTTCGACGTCTTTGCGCTAGTGGGCAATCCGGTGCTGCTGCTGCTAGGTCGAGAAAGCTCTGAGAAGAGTTGACGGGAATCCGAATTGGAGGGGGCTGCGCCACCAATACCCTTCACCATCTTGCTAACATCACCAAGCAAGTCGTCTCCGTTGTCGCTGTCGGAGTCACTTAGGGCATACTTGGCGGCAGGCTTACGAGCTGTACGCGAGGGTTGGGGTGCAGTCTTGGCCGCCTCTGCCTTGGTGATCTCCATGAAATCATCATCATCCAGATCGTCATCCTCATCTTCTTCCTTGAGCTTGGGCGCAGCCTTGGGGGCAGCACGACTCTTCTTCGGGATAATCTCAATATCTGAGTCGTCCTCCATGTCGATATCCTCATCCTCGGGCTTCTTGGGCGCTGCGTTCGTGGAATCTCTGCTCTTCTTTGGAAGCACTTCGGCATCGAAATCATCATCAGACACATCATCCGATGGAGGTTTCTTAGCTGGCTTGGTCGAGGCTTTGCCGAGATAGCTCAAAAGGCCCCCGCTCGGTTCAGCCTTTTTCGCAGCGCCCTTCCTGGACTTGGGGGCAGCAAAGTCTTCATCGTCGTCTGCTGCTGCTTTACGCTTTCGCCCCCCGCCGCCACGGCCACCAGTCGGCAGCTTTGTCGAAGTGCGCCGACCCATACTGGCATATTTCTTGCGGCGCCGCGCTTGCTCGTCGAGTTGGAATCGCCATTCATTGATGAAATCTTCAAGATCTCGCCTCCAAATGTCTTCCTTGGACAACTTGATCAGCTCATCGACCTCGAGTTCCTTATCCCCAATCTGCCGGCGAAGCTTTTCCACACGCTCCTGTGTCAACGACCAGATTGGCATTCCCAGAAGATAGTCATACGCATTGCCAAGACCTTCAGTCTCGTCTGTGTCATCTAGAGTTTCTTCATCCTCCATCGCAGGTTCAGATTCGCCCGCCTTTGCAGCTTCAGCGACCTTGGAGAATGGCGTAAAGCCCTTCTCCTTCAGCTCAATGACGAGAACAGATTTCTTCTTCTTGGAAATGACCAGCTTTCCGTCGATGATCATTTGAATGAACCTCGCTTGGTTGCTAAGCTTATCCAGCTCTTTTTGCAGGGCCGAAAGTTGATGTTGCTTGTAACTCGAGTTAGCATTCGTTGAGCGAACGGACCCAGCAGAGGGGACTAACCTTGCGCTTCTCGTAGAATTTGAGACGGTAAGTGAAAAATTCCTTCATAATGTCCTCGGGAGAATTATACTTAATGACTCGACCCTGGGTGTCAAAGGCGACCAGGTTCGAAGTTGGAACGATCTTGGACAGCTTGAATTTTTCCTCCAAGCCCTCACTCAGTGCGGCCTTCATGTTTTTCTCGTCGAGCTGGATAACGAAATTGACATCGGTATGTGTATTATAATCTTTGTAGTCCTTGATGAAGGAATTTTCACCCATGATTATAGCCTCCAGCTTATCCTTGAAGTCTTGAGTCCATGTTCGAATGGGGAGTTCTGTGATTTCTACTTCCTTCGGGCCGGCCTCCTTGATGATTCCACTGAATTTGTACCGATCGGGACCCACCTTGGTCACTTCACCTTTGAATCCCCGGAACCATGGGTGCATGGGTATCATCTCCTTGCCATCCATCAGGCGCTTCAAGTTTTCGACAACATCCTCGGGATTATAATTGGGGACATTAGAACTCCAGCCGGTACCGATACCATCGGCTCCATTGATCAGCAGCATGGGAACCACGGGAAGGAAGTGCTCGGGCTCAATCACCTTTCCATCGTCCACGTTGTAGGTAAACAGGGGTTCATCCTCAGCTTTGAAGACACGCCGGGCAAACGGTGACAGACGAGTGTAGATATAACGAGCACTAGCATGATCGGCACCTCCCTCAAGTCGACTACCGAAGTTGCCGCTGGGCTCAAGGCAGTTGACATTGTTCGAACCAACGTAGTCGTGGGCGAGACCAACAATTGTCAGTTGCAAGGACGCATCACCGTGGTGATACGCGGTTAAACCAGAGACATGACCAGCAAGCTCGACAACCTTCATATCCTTTTTGAGATTTCGGCGGAAGCAGGTGTAGAGCACCTTACGTTGACCAGGCTTCAGTCCATCCACAACCGATGGAATCGATCGAATGTTATCCGCCATACTAAAGAGGATCAGTTCCTTGTTGACAAAGTCGGTATATGTGATTTTGTCCACCGAATGGTCAAGATACGTTCCTGGCTTGAACCCACGGAGCCAGTCCTTTCGCTGCTCTGTCTTCTTTTTCGAGAAAGCAAGCTCAATCAGCTCAACTTCCTTGTCCTGCATGGTGTGGAATTCCTTCAAGTGACGATCCAGATCACGGAAGTATACCTGAGCATCCTCAGTGGTACTAGTACCCAAACCCTTGTAATACTTGTGTTCCCAGCCGCGTTCATGACCATGTAGTTCCCTCCATGCCTCATACTCGGGTATCGTGAAGAACGACTTTTGCTTGGTTGGGTTCTTTGGGTCGCCTTTCCAAACCTTGACGATCGGAGTTATAAACTCGATCAAGAACTCGGGAATCCTCAGCAAACTCGGGAATTGCGTTTGGAGAAAGTTGATAAGCAAACCCTTGATGTGACTGCCGTCATGATCTTGATCGGTCATAATCATCAGATGACCGTAGCGCAGCTCGCGAGTGTCTGTGTACTCTTTCTTATGCTGCAGGCCCAGAAAGCTCTTGATGCTTTGAATCTCAACGTTTTTCGCGATTGAGTTGAAGGTAGCATCGCGGACGTTGAGCAGCTTTCCGCGGAGGGGAAATACACCAAAAAGGTCAGGGCCGACAACTGCGCGCCCTGCCATGGCAAGACCCTTGGCCGACTCACCTTCCGTCAGGATGAGTGTACAGTGATGGCCTTCCTTCGTACCGGCCTTATTCGCATCGGTCAGCTTCGGATTGTTCATGCGAGCACGGCGACCACCATCAGTCTTCTTCAGAATCTGATCGGCCTTTTGTTGTGCGAAATGTAAAATGTTCTCCAGCACCTCAGTCTTATACACCTTCTTCAGGAAGTCTTCCTCCAGCACGCACTTGCTGCCGAACTGGGACTGCTTGGTTGTCAACTGCTCTTTCGTTTGAGAGTTGAAAGCTGGGTTGACGATCAAGGCATTCACGAAAATAAAGATGTGGTTTCGAATTTGTGCAGGTTTGAGGGTTGCGCCATTCTTGTTCTTCTTCTTCACCTGATCCGCTAGCTTCTGGCAAATTTGGTCTGCAATATAGTTCACATGGGTACCTCCGGACGTTGTAGCGATAGAGTTGACAAAAGACACTTGCTGAAAGGACCCATCGGACACGGCGAAACCGATCTCCCACCGAGGATCAGGGCTACAGGTAATAATATCATCCTTGGCCCCCTCGCCGCGTTCCTTTCGAATTGCCTTCGTATACATCTCCATGTACTTTTTGAAGGTACGAACAGGGATACGACTGCCGTTCAGCTTCACAGCAACCTTTGCAGTTCCAGCCAAGTCATACACACGGCGTTTCACAAGGGCCTCGAAGTCATCGTCCATACCGTTCATGCCGAATTTGGCGTAATCAGGCTTAAAGGTGACCTTGGTATAGTCCTCTCCTTTGGTGGCGGCGGTAATCTTCGCCTTTCCCATCTTGGACATATTGTCTGTCCATGTTTGTCGATAACGTTTCTTCTGGCGAGAATCCTGTGTTTCCACGGTGAACTCGGTGGAAAAGACATTGCAAAGCTTGGCACCAAAACCGTTACGACCACCAGTCACTTTTTCTTTGGTGTCATCGTAGTTCGACGAGGTAAGCAGGTGGCCAAAGATGAGTTCCGGTACGTAAATTTTCTCCTTAGCATGCATCTCAATGGGGATACCACGTCCGTTGTTCCAGACGCTAATTTCTCCCGTCTCGCGGCTCACCGTCACGCGGATCTCATCCATGTTCTTGTCGTTTTGCTTGTTATCGGCAGCGTTGACGACAATCTCATCGAAGATTTTGTAAAGACCAGGAACGTATGAGACCTCACGGAATTCCATGTTGTCCGTCGCTGAACTGTAAACCCACATCTCCTGAGTTGTACGCTCGATCGACCCAATATATGTATCCGGACGTTTGGTGATATGTTCAAGTTGTGTGAGCTAGATAGAGAAGAGTTAGTCAAGGATCGTCATAAAGCCACCGAGGAAGACTCCTTACCTTCTGATACTTATCTGAAGCATCTCCTTCCTTGGATGGTTCCTCCACGCTGTCTACCGAGAACGATTCGTTCTCAAGGTCGGCGAGGGGCATTAAGCCTCCCTTCTTGGGGGCGGGTGCCTGTTTAACCTTCTTTGGAGGAGTTTGTGACAGGACAGAGTCGCCATCATTGTCCCCTCCATTATCAACTGACATCTCATCATCCGTGTCTGGTTTGGTGCGCTTTTTGCCTTTCGTAGCAGGCTTGGCGGTGAGGGTGGTCTGTGTCAGTTTCTTTCCCTTGGGAGCTGCGGGTTTCCTCGGAGCTGCTTTCGCCTTAGGTTTCTAGAGTCGCAGGTTGTAGACGTTAGTGGATCAGGTATTCTCGTGGGAGACCATTTGCGATCGCAACACACCGGTGCGGGTTCAGGGACGAAGTCAGAGCTTCCACCGTCGTCGAAGACGGAGTCGTCCATCAAAGAGTCATCCATTGCGGGGGAGCGTTACTCGAGGACACTGTGCAGGAATGATACTTGAGAAACAAGCAGAAGGAAAAGGGGAAAAGTTCGAAGGATATAGCCAAAGAAGAGGAATGCGGGAAGAGCGAGTGACGAGAAAAATAGAGAGGGGACCGCAACAAAGGATGCGCCTCCGACTCAGGAACGAAGGAATTAAATGGGGAAGAAAAAAAAGAAAAGAAAAAGAACTGAAAAGAGATGGCAGACGCTTCAAAGAACCCCACCCTCTTTCACAGGCTGTTGTTTATTGTCGTGTTCCCTTCAAGGTTCCTTTGTTGACGCGCAGATGCGGCCAGAGACTGATGGATGGCCTGGCATTGCCTCCCGGATTGTCATGTTTCTCCGGTCCGAGGCCGAATGCGGAAAATCAAAAACACATCGTCCCAAACGGGAAACTGCGATCAAAACACGCAAGGAGCCGAGGACCCCTCACTCTTCACTTCGATGCTGGAAGACAAAGTCGGTGCTGAACACTTTGTGATATCTTCCCCCCTCACTTGGCCACAGTCAATGTCAACTCTTTCTGACATTACTCGACTCCAACCAACCCATGTGGTTGAAAGATGTCAAAGAAGCAAGGTTTCCCTGGACGACCACCACGTCCCATTCAACTACAAAGAAACTCACTTTCTTCTCTTAAAATAGCATTTCTTTCACTTCAATGTCAACGGTCTATTTCCGGCCTTCCTGCAACCTTTGTAAGGGAATCATAAATTAAAACTAGAGAGTGTGTGTGATAATCAAGGAGGATGAACCTAGTGGTCCTCGGGTTTAGACTTGTAGTACTCGAGAGGGTGCAGGGATCTTGAGGTGCAAAGAAATATATATCTCGAGATAGTAGGGCATCCGAGGATGATCGGTTTATTTTCCCCTAAATCCAATACTCGCAGGCCTATTTGCGTGGGCATCCTCTATCCATCAGCTAAAATATTTCTACCCCTCTTCCCTTCCCTCTCGCCCTGTTCTATCTATCCCATGAGGCTCATGAGGGCCTCTTCAACATAAGTTCAATTGTTGTTTCGGAGCCCTGTAAGGCCAGTCTTGAAGGTACTGTAATTTTGTGCTCCAAAGCACGGCTTAAACCAATAAGAACACCCGTGGTAACAAATTAGCCAATCACAGCTCAATACAGCAGCCCCTTAAGCGCAATCAAAACCTGTTTTGCCACGTTTTAAATACTGGACTCAGGAGATGAAACTCGGAGAGGGGATCGTAAGATGGGTCGGGGTGCTTGAAGCTGTCATAAGTACTGGACCTTTATCCTATATGTAATGTCGATGTCTGCTTTTTATTTCTCGCATCGAGCTGCAGTATGGAGAAAGGTTATGACATAGGCGCCACCAAGATGATCGATTTCAGATTAATGGTGATTGAATTTAAAGACGACTTGAAAAATATGGGCTGGACCTCGGGAGAAAAAACGGTGAGTCAGTTCTGGGTCGAACGAAGTTAGTCCTAGACTCCTCCTTGGTGGAGAGACTAATTCTTCAAAGGCAAGAAAATGGCATGGTTTAGCGCCCTCGAGTGGTGATATCCCGCGTGAGTCTTATTATTCGATGTTAGATGGACTTGCGAGAACTGACTGAGAATCCCTAGGTATTACTTCCTACCTTTGATTCCCATTCACATTAGGGGCGGACAGCTTCGGGAGGAAAGACGATCACTGATTATTATTGACGGTGATCAACCGGGCGCAACTTGAGAAATTAATGAAGAACTAGATAAATAAAACATCAATCCTTAATAATAGGTTACAACTTACCCCTAAATACGGTTCCCAGCACTAGTGGATGTCGGATCCCCGACTAAACCGCCACTAAACGAACCTAAGATAATTATTACCTTAGTCTTAGATGATTCTTATCCCCTGCCAGTCGTTTCTCCGTCCAGGCTCCTCCTCCCGCCTTCCCAATCACAACCATCACAATTCTTTATTCTTTCCCCTGGGCATTATTTTTCCATACCCTCGTCCACCCTATTCTCGACCTTTCCTCTCAACCGCGACAATAGTTCCCTTCATCCTCCACTATCCTGTCGATTCTTCCGCAAGCAATGCTGTCAGTTTTGGCAGTCCCTCGTTCGACTGTTTTCCTCTCATCTCCTTATCGCATTGCCTTGGCTTAAAGCCTCCGCTGTCTCGACCAATTATTGACGGATTGACGATTATCAAGCAACTCAGTCGCAAGGAATGTGTCGTTGAAGCTTGAATTTCAGATCAACCAACGCGCAGAAAGCTAAACCACCATGGAGAATTCAGAGTCTATCTCGCCCCATGCCCGATCGAGTTCCTCGAACAGCAATGGACTGAACCAGACCGACTCGATGGTGACGGTCCCCTTATCCTCCAATTCCGAGGACACCCAGCCAGAATGGCGCACTCTCGACATCCCTGAAACCCCAGTGGACGTGAGCTCGAGTTCAAAGGGCAGTTTAGGGAATGACGACCACTCCGACCCTAGAGCTACACCGACCCTGGAGTTGGATCAGCTTGTGCTACAGCCGACGCGATATGAAGGTCCTACAGAGTCAATTCGATCTAGTAACAGCCAAGAAAGTGACCGGGAAGATGTCCTCGATGGTGACACGGATGATTGGTCAGAGCTGGAAAAGTCCGAGGAGCAAGAACCTCGCACGCCAGGGTCTGATGAGGTATTCCCTTAAAACACTCTCCCCAAAAGAAAAGAATATCCCGGATATTGATCTTATCTAGACAACTGCGCTGCTCTTAGCTCGATTAGAGCAAGAAAACAATGCCCTGGCGACTGACCCCAAATCTGGCCTATCAAAGGTGGCAGCTGCCAACCCCAGACCGCAGCGTCCGTCTCGATCGCAATCTCTGCACCATATAAAACGACTGATCCACGAGGATTCTCGATCGTCTCTCCGTTATTCCCAGCTCCCGACGCCCCCAATGACCGAGTTGGAATTCTGGGCCGCGCTTGTTGCCGATTATCCACAAACAGTCCAACGACTGCCGACTTTGACCTCGAACAAGATCAGAGCAGGCGTCCCGCCTCCCTTGCGTGGGGTCGTGTGGCCGAGTTTAGCCGGAGCGCGTGATCCGACCCTATTGTCCGAGTATCAGAGGCTTCTGGGGGAGACGAGTCCTTACGAGGGAATAATCGGAAAGGATATTGGTCGAAGTTTTCCTAACGTGGAGATGTTCCGCGATCCCAACGGTGAAGGACAGCAGATGCTGGCCAGAGTATTGAAATGCTTCAGCCTTTACGACACGAAGATCGGCTACTGCCAGGGCCTAGGATTTGTTGTTGGCCCCCTTCTTATGCAAATGTCTGATGAAGAAGCCTTTTGCGTTCTCGTGCGGTATGTTTTGTTCCTGATCAAAGCGACAATTTGGAGGCCGGGAGCTGGAGTCAAGTAGCTAACATGCCTAGACTGATGGATCATTACAAGCTACGGACCTGTTACCTCCCTGACCTATCGGGACTTCACCTTCGTATCTACCAGTTTCAGAATCTTCTTTCGCGCCTATTACCAGCTTTATTTGAACACCTGGAATCTCTACGCGTCGAGCCAATATACGCCTCTCAGTGGTTCTTGTCCTTTTTCGCCGTTTCATGTCCTCTACCAATGCTCCTTCGCATCTACGATATTATCTTCTTGGAGGGCGCGTGCGAGACGCTGATGCGTGTTGCACTCTCTCTGATGCAGCGCAACGAGAAAAAGATTATGGGCTTTTCTGAATTCGAGGACGTTATGCAATTTTTGCTATCAAGAAGTCTTTGGGACACGTGAGTTGAGCTGTTTCCCCCCTCCTCTTAACTGTAGGCCTACCCCGGCTGACTCCCGGCTAGCTATGCCTGTCACGCAGATGATTTTGTCAACGACTTCGTTTCTCTCACCGGTCTTGTCACCAAGGAAAGCCTCCAAGCACTAGAGAGTAGTTACAATCATTCCCAAGGAGTGCCGACTGGTATCTCATTTCCACAGATGCAGGCTGCGGCCTCCCGAATTCTTGGCCGTCTCTGGGCGGGATCGGGTCAGCACAACTCCAAGTCTATTAATCTTAACCCCAACCATGCTAGTGTATCTATTGGCCTGCGAAGATCCACATCTAAGCAGAGCATGGCCTCCACACTGAACTCTATTGAGTCGACTTCTGACTCTAGCACCGCGAGCACCGCACCGACCGAAGTCTCCATGGATGCCGCGAAACAACGAAGCAAATCGGCCATTTGTCACAACAAAGACCGGGACTTACATGGCCAGATTGAGGACCTCCTTACAGCCCTTAGTGAGCTGCAACGGCAACATTCCGATCTAAGCCGGGAGCTTCAACTAGAACGAGAGGAGCGTAAGGAGGATCAGGTAATCGCTGGATCCATGCTGCAGTACCTCAAGCAGTCTGCAGCAGATGTCCCCACAGAAATCATTAGCAAAGCAGAAGTGAGGTTTGTAGCCGTGGAATCTGCGAAGCGCGTTTCGATCGACCAAACCAAACACCAACTCCGCGACGACGTCAACCGGTGGAAGAGCATGTACTCGACAGAAGCAGGCCGATGCATGGACCTGACCCGCCGGATCGATGAAAACGAACAGGAAAATTTCTCACTGAAGGAACAACTTCGCGAGGCCCGGAGTCGTATCCAGGATGGATACCGAGAGCGGCAGCGTCTGGAACGGACCATTCTCGATCTTCGATCCATTAAGACACCAAACCCCGACACACCCCCGGAATCGCATAACTCTCCCACGAGTGAATCCAGTGAGGGACTGGGCTCTAAGAATGGGCTACGCGAACTCAAGTTGGTTCGCTCCAACTCACAGACGGGCACATTTAACAAGCGATCCAGCAGCTTAGGCTTACAGGCGGTACTCTCGACCGAGAACAATCGTCCTGCGCCCGAAGAGTCCCTGTTACTAGAACTGGTCAACGCTAAGACAGGCGAGGCGGTGGCCAAGCAAGAGCTCGAGGAGGTCAAAGGAAAGCTGGATGCACTACGGAAGATGGTTAGTAGCCAGCGCGGACTCGCACTCAATCCAAACACGAAGGAACCTCGAAATTCCTTCTTAAATATGCCCCCCACGACGACGGGCGTCACCAAGTCGCATACCGAGCCGGTGACGAGTGGGGGGTTCTTCAGTGGATGGGGTAGATGAACGAGTTATTCTCGGGATAGAATTACATGTATTAGAGTTAGAGTGCCTGTAGGCATAAGCAATCACACCTTGTACATACGTAGTGTTCATTTCCCCTCAAGAGTTTATCATACGCTAGAGCTGTTTGAATAATCAAGTATATATCAGGGGTGAGTTATCTGCTTGGGTATAAGAAGATCATTCCATTCTATTCAAAGTAGCCGTTTTCATCTATGCGAGCCACTGGCAGCTTGGCTAACATCTTCTTGTTTCCCTACCCACAATAATGCCTCTCCTTCCCGTGGCCGTAAAACCCAAGATAGGACTTCTAGCGGTGGCAAGTAGGTCTGAAATCTCTTATTTTTAAATTTCGAACTCCTTAGCTGAAACATCACCGATAAGGAATCACCCTCTGCTCGTCGTTTTTCCGCGGCCAAACCCGCACAAACGTTGTCACCGTTTCTTGGGCGTTAAGCTGGAGTGAAACTATATCTTCGCTTAAGAAGATGAGAAAGACGGGTATGGATGTTCGACCTGTGTATGTACACTTTAGTATATATTCTAGGAAAGGGGGAGCCTTTGGGGACAAAGAGTGTATATATATATATATATATATACATGTATTACCTATCCCCTGTTGATAAAAGCTGAATCTCGCTCTGATATGTGGCTTCTCCTGGGCGCGGAAGAGATCTTCGACGACGAGGAGGCGTTCGCCGGCGAGCATTTCGGTGTCGCCGGTTAGGAGGATCGCTTCGAGGTATCTCTCTGCGGGTTGGTGGAAGAGGATGAATTTCGTGCCGGCTGTTCGATTCGAGGAGAAATAGATCATTCACGTTAGCGTTAGCATAATATCTCATGCCTGGATTGATTTTAAGGAGGAATGGCGCACCACTCCAAATACCCCTCCACGGATGACCCTTATTGGGTGTGAAGAGTTTGGGATGTAGAGCTGCAAAAGTCCGGGGAGTGAGGGGGGTTCGACGGGTGTCTATGTCGATATCGAAGAGCTGCCCGGGAGTGTTCAGTGTCAGTTCGGCGACGCGGATGGACATCGGCGGCCAGGGGACCGAGCCGGGTTGTCTGCGTAAGCAATTGATTTCGGATATGCGGAAGGCTGGGATGTCGGCGGACTCGATCCTCGTTCCGGGGGAGGTGCTGCTGATCTGGAGAGGGTATACGTTGATGAATTTGTTTCTAGAGCTGTACTGGGATAGGAAGAGACTGCCGTCGGAGCGACCTTCCTCGAGCCAGATTTTGCCGTGGAGCTTGCTGAAGTAGGTTTCAGGTTCGGGAGAGGATGGGCTGTCGCTAGATGGACTGCTGGGCAGGGCGGGGGGGTCCTTGAGTGGGAAGTTCTTGGGTGGAATCGGCGGCGGCGGCGGCGGTGGTGGTGATATTACCCTTTGCTTGGAGGAGGGCTGGGATATGGATGATACCTGGAGGGCTTCTTCGACGGTGTTGGTGGCGGCGATCTCTGGAGCAGGGATGACCGAGAGGATTTCCCGTGCGCAGGCAGCAGCAGCGGCGGCCGCAGGGGCGTGCCATTTGTCGTTCTTGTGGGAGTCGGCGTAGTCGCATATCCCTCGGATGACGAGACAGCGGATGTTATCGACCACCCCGGCGGCTTCCATTTCGACGCAGAGGACATCCTCCATTTCCTTCTGGAGGCGATCTCGCGATTTGCCGTATTTCATCACTTGGTTGCCTGGGGAAGTCAGTTTGCTGTGCCCGTGTGCGTGATAGGGCCAAGGGGATGGATTGACCTGAGGCTATCGTGCCATAATGTACCTGAATCCCTTCAGGCTCTCGGGCTTCCCTTTCTACCAGCTTCGTCGTATCACAGCGCTGACAACTCCGCCCGGCCCCCTTGACATGATCATAGGTCGACTCGAAGAGAAGATCTGGCCCAGCCCTGTCGCGGGTGAAGCCCGGAAGATGCTCATACCGAGCCATGTATGTGGGCAGGTTATTCTTGCCTCGAAAGTGGTTCGCCTGCAACCTCGACAGAGCATGTAGGAGCACCGTCGGAGGCGCATTTAGGAACCCCGTGCGGAGAAATCCATCGGGGGTCTCCTTCCCAAAGTCATACTGGACCACGCCTCCATGGCCCATATGCGGCTGACTGACGACGACATCTCCGAGCCGGATATCGCGGTCATCGCCAGGGACCCCGCCGCCAATGCCCACCATCAGGTAAAACCGGAGGGACCGGAACTTGGACTTCATCTGCATGGCGACGGTGGCGGCGGAGGTTGTTCCGGTGCGGCCAGCGGGCAGGCAGGTAAGAACGACATTATGGTGGTCCATGCGACCCAGCGTGTAGAGGCTGGGGTCGTCGGGCTCTGGAGGCAGGTCTTGGAAGTGTTCATCGAACATCTCCACTGCCGCGGCGAGCTCGATTGGGAGAGCGGAGATCCATCCTACGGTGTAGCCGTGGAGCGGCGGGCGTGGTGCCATTAAGGATTAGAGCATCAGAGCTAGTTGGACGAGGATGTTCAGGATTATGAGGTTTCAAATGCACAGAGGGAGAAAGTGACGCCGCACAGCCTTTGCAAGGCGCCACTGAACGAACACGTGCATCGAGGGAGGCTGACGCTGAACTAGATTTACCCCGCTTCGTCTTCATCTTTCCTTATCTCATTCTGCATTTCATTTCATTCCCTTAATAATTGTCTACTACATTTTACGTCCTGTGGCTACTTGGCTCCCTTGAGATGTTGGTCAATCTGTTTGGCAATCTGCAGGCACTCTTCGTCGCGCATGGTCGTGGTGAATAACTGGATGGAACGAGGCGCTCCCTTCAGCTGCTCATAATTGTCTGCAACTCGAGTTAGAGATGCCTATTGATTGTCTACACAAGGTAGTACTCACACGGAGGCGCAATCTGGTCCTCTCGAACTTCGAAAGTCTCCTCAGAGTCGGCCTCATCCACATGTCCGAACGGAATGATGCACGACGGATACTGGTCCAGTTAGATCGAGATATGCGCAGAGAAACAACATGGATAGGGAGGCATACGTCAAGCACGTTCAGAAACACCGTGTAAGGAGGCAACCCGAACAAATCGTGCGGCACAGCGGTGTTCTGAGCCGGGGGCGCAAGGAAAATATCCAGATCATGCTTCACCCACAGCTTCCTATATTCCTCACGCAGCTCGGCTCTCCGTGCGTTCAGCATGCCCAGCTTACCCAGCCGGTCGAGCTCACTTAGATCTGGCAAGAGTGGTTTACACAGCCCTTCTAATTTCACACTCAGCTTATGGCCGTAAACAATCGCGGGTACGGGGGGCTCCCCGGAAGCTCTAAGGCAGTTCCCGGCACTCGGGTCAAGACCGAAGATTTTCGAGGCGACCCCAACAACTTCAGCCACCCTGGTCTCCTTCGCATTCAGGTGTATGACCTGATGGCCTTGCGCTTCGAGTAAGCGGGTCGCTTCCGCTAATGCTCTTTTCACGGGAGGGTGGAGAGGGAATATCGGATCCTCAGGAATAACCCCGATCCTCAGAGTCGACTTCACGGGAACCTGTCTCCACGGAACGTCGATGATCGTGGAATCATAGAGGGCAGGCTGGGCGTCGAAGACAGACTTCAAGAATAATTCGATTCCGTCTAGATCCAACGACAATGGGCCCGCACATGAGAGAATGAATCTCATGCCGGGAGTGTTGCAGGTTCGTATACCGCCGTTTGGGATCCGTGCCGCGCTGGGCCGGAAGCCGTATATACCACCGCAGAGGGCGGGGATTCGAATGGAGCCTTACCCAGGCGTTAAACCATGATATCACATCGGGAATGCAGTGTCTTTGACTTACCGCCAATGTCAGTTCCAACTCCCAGTGGTGATCCTCGGAGAGCGATCAGAGCGCCTTCGCCACCACTGGACCCTCCAGGTCCTAACGAGGTATTCCACGGATTCAAAGTGCGTTCGAAAATATTATTATGCGACTCACAGGTCTATATTGAAGGAAACCAATCAGCGTACGCCATGCTGCAGCAAATCCAGGAAAAACAACCTACCATCAGAGTCTGGGGAACATTCGTTTTTACATAGAGGACCGCCCCCAGCTTGAGTAGGATATCCACCAGAGGCGAATGATCCTCTGAGACCTCATCCAGGAACGCGACCATACCGATAGTCGACTCAGTTCCCTTGTAATGAAAATTATCCTTGATACTGATCGGAAGGCCATGAAGCGGACCAGCCAGTTGACCCCGTGCTCGTAGATCGTCGAGATACTTCGCCCGTTCCCGAGCCTCCTCGAACATGGTTTCTGTGAGACAAGACACCTATCCCATTATACCTAGTCAGCACCCGAATCCAAAACTTAAGCTCTCCGTCTCCGATTCAAAAGGTAACAGACCAACTGCTGCGCAACCGCAGCCCGCTTGCTATACGCCACCGTCACCTCCGCAGAACTCAAGCTTCCATCCGCCAGCGCAGCGAGAAGACCCTGCACCGTATACTCCTCTGTAATACCCAGCTCCTTATCAGTTAAAATACCTGATTTGCGAATTGCCTCTGTCCGGATGAGATCGTTCTTGTGTTCCGAGAAGGGCGCGGGGTAAGTCGCCTTGAACTCGTCCGAGATTCTCCATTCCGGGGGGATTTTGGCGGCCCTTTCCTGCTGCTTTTGGGCTACTCGTGCGGGCCAGGTGGGAGCTTGATTGTCGATGCTCATTTTAGAGAACGGTAAGTGACTGGGAGTATGTATGGACTTGGGGGCTGTCAGGAAAGGGGAGGGAGGGAGATTCAACATCGTAATATATGTGGCTCGGAGGGAAATGGTATATTCAGGATATAGCAAATTGATGGCGTTGATGGCGAGATAATTATGAACAGAACATCTAGTATTTATGAATTCCAGTACAGTTTTTAGGTCTAGTTAATCAAAAGAGGAGTCTACCCCTGCCGGGTTGCAGGGGGGAGGGCGGGGTTAACAACCAGTGGGAGGGAATAGGATCTTCTTCTAGCGAATCAAAGGCATTGATATGATGGGAGTCTGTAACTGGGGTTGAGTAACTGTGCAGTGGTGGCTCATAGACCTCGGATTGATTCAAGTGGCTCATGTTAGTTGACCCAGAGTTCACTGCATGATGCCGTCTCGCTTCAGCTTCTGATTTGCTGGCTCGTTACAAACACCAGGTACTACTAGTAATATACTATCAGGCTCTGAATACTGAAAGAGAATCATCGTATCCTATCGAGGTAGTATCCTTTGTTCTCAAACGTGCTGCTGTGAGGGCTATGCCGCTAATCTCTACCAAGCATAATAGCCTCGCTCTACCTCCAGATTCTACCTTCAGATAAATGTGATAATTTGAGGCTGTACATTTCACACAGTAATCCTCTCTAGTTCGAACAATATCTGTCGTTTTTCTGTTAGTTGAGTCAAAATTAGAATAGCACGGCTGGCTGCCTTACTTTCTCGATATACCGCACCCCGACAGGAATCCCGTCATCAACGAATCCGAGCTCCTCTCCGAATCCCTCTTCTTCCCCGAATAACTTGTTGTTTTTATCAAGGGACGTCAGGCAGGACAGGACGACGTCCGTGTATATCTTGCCCATTAATGTGGGTAACTGGGACTGCGCCATCTGGACCAGAACCTGCTTCACCTGTCCTGCTGCCCTCCGTTGATCTCTCGACTGGAGAATCTCGGTAATCGGCAAGTCGGGGCCTGGGGTAACGAGATGATCATCGTGAATGGCAAAGGAGCTCCAAAGTCCAATCTCTAACAGGCAGACGCCAACGCTATACATGTCGTGTTGCATGTGGTATTCTTCCTCTGGGTATAAGCCTTGGCGTTTGGGATGTCGGTATAAATTTCTCTCCCACCGGTTGTCACCGGACATGTAGGTCCGGCCGTCAGCGAAACGGAACTGCTCGAAACCGACTAGAAATGGCGTACCTAGAGTATTGGTTAAGTTTTGGAAGAGAATGATGTTTTCGGGAGAAATATTTTTATGAACCAAACCCGATGAGTGCAAGAAGACAACAGATCGGGCGAGCGATGCGGCCAAGCTAAGTCGTTCATTCAGAGGATATTTGGTCCCCCTATCCGACAGTAACGATCGCAGACTATATGCTTGTGCATCACGCAGTGTAGATGGGATATTGAAAATGAAATTGAATCCCGTAATATTGCGGGAAGTGAATGTTTTGATCACGCCTTGGCAGGAGAGAAGACCAAAATCGTCCGGGTTGACTTTAGACAGCACTCTGGCAAGGCCTTCAACCCCTTGGGTGATAGAATCAATGTTAGATTGCTCTCTCGTCGGGATATGGTCGATGATAACTCCCCGGTCCCCATGACGAGCGGTGCAAGCGGATGAGAAGGTTATTGGTATCGGGTTCGTGATTTCATATCCTGCTTCCAGAAATGCAGATTCAGCTATAACTGGCCCAGGCATATTGGCGCGGCGGGCCCGTCGTATCTGTACTATAGCTGACACTTTTTTGCTTTCAGCAGCCCGTTGTTCATCGAGCTGTGTGTCGATGGCTGGCACAGCAATGCGAGCCAGAAAGAACCAAGAAGGGTCAAACATCCTCTGCCATTTTTCTAGTTCCTCTATAATGCCGTTCAGCGAAGACTTTGCGTATACCGCATACTTGAGGCGTTTTGAATCACCCAGCTTAGCCATTACTCTTCCCAGCCGAGATGTATCCTGTTGTCCGCCGACAAGGCCATCAAGTGTGCGAATCGCATTTTGCAATTTGGTTTGGAGCACCTGCAGCACCAAGTTTTGGTGTATTTGAAGTTTGTCGCTTAATGCCCCCCATACTGTTCGGAGTGCGGATATTTGATGTTCAATTTTGATCCAGTGGTTCTGGATCAAGAGGGCGGCTTCTCGGAGTTCATGTTCGGCTCGTTTGTAGGCTTGACAACTTTCATAGAGGTCCTTTCCACAGCTTCACCCTGTCAGTCTGGTGTGTGTGTGGAAATGGAACTCTTCTCATTATCAACCATGATTGTACCTAGGTAAGAGGACGGGGAACTAACCGGAGACATATATCGAGCAGCGATATAGTCGTGGATGCGATTGATAGGGGATCCATCTTTGAGCGGTATCATTGCCACGGTATCATAATTGGATTTGAGAAAGAAAGAGAACTTGTGTTCTGTGATTCTGTGATGAACGGAGCCACGCGCCAGACTGAATGCCAGCTTTACCCCGCGTGGTCAAACACGTGCCACCAATCAGGGAGGCTGAGGCTGAAGCTGGACGGCGAACATTCACTTCGATTCGAAACTGGCTTGCTTATTCCTTTCATTATGTCTTAGATAGGTAATGGCGATTCAGCAAACAGTCAATATCCATGAATCGGCAGTCATCATACAATGCCAGAGACTCTTCGGAGATTGCCCGGCTCCTTGAGAAGGTCAAAGATCATCCAGACCTGGCCAACAGCATCAAACAAGCGCTCCACGATAGGGACGCGGCTGAACTGCTGCAGCACTTCTGGCTGGATGCTGTGATTGAAGATGACTGCACGATACACAGAGAATATGAGCGAGTTCAAGGTATTCCCACCCAGATCCAGAGGAGGTGGTGCCGCAGGGAAGAGCCTCTTGGAAAGGGCACATTCGGACATGTGTGGCTTGAACAGGAGCAGAATATAAAAAGGGAAAGGGCAGTCAAGGTTATCAACAAGTACTCCATCAAGCGCGACAAGATAGATTACAAAAAGGAGATTCTCGCATTATCCAAGTTTTCGAAGCGGGAGTACCAGCAACAGGAGGTGCTGGTCAAATTCCTCGGGTGGTTTGAAAACCCATCGGAGCTTTTCCTTTACATGGAATACTTCAAACTTGGAGATCTTGAGAATCACATTACCGCGGACATCACAGAGGATGATGTGAAGGATATAACAACGAATTTGTTGAATGGTCTCCGTATTATGCATGAGGAGCACTTCACCCACCGTGATCTGAAGCCTGCGAATATATTTGTCGTCCGAAAGCCCCCGACGTCGAAATGGTGGGTAAAAATCGGAGATTTTGGCATCTCAAAACGGGTGAATAACGACCAGAGTGCTCTCTACACGTCAGTAGGTACACGCAACTATATGGCCCCAGAGGTTACGGGAGACCTCGATACTGATAACCCAAGCTCCATTTACACCAACGCTGTGGATATGTGGTCCTTGGGATGCGTTATTTACAAGGTTGCTACTCTGGATGTACCCTTTCCAACCCCGAGGGAAATTAGAAAATATTGCAATGGCATAGAGCATTTCCCTGACCAACCTCTTACCTCAACCCTGAGTGCGGACGGTGTGGCGTTCCTGAAAAAGTTGATTGTGCCTGATCCGGGGGAGCGGTTATCTGCTGTAAATGCACTGAAAATCCCGTGGCTTTCACAAAGACAATCGGACATAGCCTTGAAGGGGGATGCATTGCCATTAGGTTCAGCAGAGCATGGGCAGAAAGTCCTTGAGCAACATGAATTAACAGCGGGAGGAACACCTTACATACAGCCGACATTGCAGAAGGTGGCCAATACCCACACTACAGCCTCCAGTCAGATGACCAATTTTTCACATAGCGCTACAGTGAAACAAGCACCCAACGTGATTCAACATTCCGAGGAGGCCTGGTTTCATATAACGGGATTAGAAAATAGGCCTCATAGCCCAGAAAACCCGATACCAATTGGAAAACTATCCAAGAAAAAGAAGCGAGGCCGAGGCGCTCCTCAAACCACCACTCAAGGACCTCTGGACGTGCGTGACACACCAACTACGGTACTGGAGCCCAAGTCAGAAGCAACTGTGCTAGGTTATAACTCGGCTGGCACCATTGCATATAGACCTGAATCTCTTGGGAAATCTCAAGATAGGGAAAGTTCGCCATCGGCCTTGTCCCGAGTCCGACGGGGACAAGCTCTTTTGCGCCGACAGGCCGAGCGAGCCAATTCACAGCCACCTCCCATATCAGAATCCTCAACACAAGACACAATGAAGTTGCCAGCAGATACAGACCAGGATGGGGATGTTGCCGATTCCTGGGGAAGTTTTCCACGCAGGCTTATTGAAACATCGCGCATTTTCCCAGATAAAACGGATTCCAATGTCGAGTATGGCACTACTCTAGTTGGAAACTTAGAGCCGCCGCCCCTCCCACCACGTCCAAGAAGTTTGCCTCGCGCGCTTCCTAGTTCTATGCTTGAAATCAACAGTTCTTCTGGAAGGGCCTTAGATAACGGAAATAATTTCCCATTAGATCTCCCGTTTTCATGGATATCTAATGAGCCAGTGTCCTCAGGAATGGACAATATCCCCGCTATGTATTTTCCTACGCCGGCCAAACAGGGCGAATTTGTGCACAGTTTGCTACCAGAGACCAATTCTTCTCACCATCCCCAGGCTCCTCGCTCCGTCGAGGGCTTGTTTATGGATGGTCGTCCAAAAAACAGGAATCAGAATGAAGGTTTACACGAGGTCTTTCCAAATAGGCCACTTTCCCTATGGGCCTTTGGAGATAAGCCCGATGCCAGGAAGCGCACGCCAATTTCATCGCATATTGCGTCTTATCGTGTGACGAATACACATGCATCTAGTAGACGCAATGATCTGACAATCGAATTTCCGCCGTGGCTCCGCGAGTTCACACTAATCCGGGCAAAAGCATATGTAACACCTGATGGTAGGAGCCCCGAGGGGTACGCTATCAAGTTGGCAAACAAGTCGATCACCTTAGAAGAATTTAAGGAGTTAAATATCAAGCTCGAAAAGGAGCCTATTGGGTGAGAACTTCATTTATATTGCTGCTGCTTGAAACACCAGGGACTAACATGACACTTCAGCTGGATAGAGGCTTTTCTGAGCGCCGATGGGGCTTTTAGCTTTATGGAGGTCTTAACAAAAACAAGACCCAGTGAAATATTCGGTCCACGGCCAACTTGTGAGACGCTCCTCATCGTCTGCTTGGAGAAGTTGCTGCAGAACAAAAATGTGACCAGCAGAATAGGTCATCGTCGTCAAATATTGCTTTGGCTGGTGATGGGTTTGACTTCGCCCATTATCAACAATCGCGCGTCTGCCAGTGACGCTCTTAATTCCTACTGCACCCATAGGAAGTATGGCTATGATGAAGTTCTGCGCGCTATGAAAATACTTGTCTCAGGGTATGATAGCGCGCGGAAAATCTGTAGCTGGTCGGAGATCTTCGACCTCACCTTCATGAGACGACGGGGTAGTAACGGGTCCGTACTGTGGGCCGCCGGGGAGATCTGCGTCGAAGGAATTAATCCAGTGATGACGCTGACAAGATACGGAATCGCAATGCTACGACTGATAGAAACAATAACCAGGGGAGCGAAGGCTGAAAAAGCATGGCCTAATACGCTTCTCCTAATTCGGGCTTACCTTATGCCACAAGACCTGCCAACTCTAGTGGAGAAGTTCAAGCGCTACAACTTCTTTGACCTGACCATGTTTGCCCAGCACATAGACCAATTCAGCCTTCATTCCCAGAACCCCGGCAATATTGTCACGCTTGACAATACCTAAGCTGGTGATAGGTTTCTGCGAAGATGAATCCAACCAACCTTCTCTGCAAGAGGGATAAAAGAAGGGTGCGAACGCTATTATAATCGCACTGTATAGCTCAGTGGGTACAACTGGTGAAGTAAATCATTCAATAGTCAGGGTTTACAACATAAGGGCAGTGATGCCCACAAGTCCACGACCAATAACCCAGAGGCTGACAGAAGCACCAACATATTCCTCAATTCTCCCACCTCCCTTGACGGACCGTGATTGCCCTCAACTTATGCTACCACAACGACAAGAATAGCATCAACCAATCAGGCTTCCCTTCCGCCATATGCCAATTCACCAAGAGTGACATATATGCAGAAGGAGTAAAAACTTTGAAAGGGCTATATAAGTGCTGATTAAACTGAGGGGCTTTGCATTGAAGGATCACTGAATATTTACTCATTTGTAGTTATATAGAACGGGCACAAAAATCCCTGAATTGAACCGAGATCTCAGTGTGTAACACCTAAAAATATTTCTTTTATATAAACAAGATTTATATAATCGCCTAAAATATAGCAAAGTTTTAAATTAGATCCTAGATCCCCCCATCTAGTCCAACTTCTTCGCAGCCATCTCAAGCAAGTCATCCTGTCCTGGGGCATTCTGCGTATAAAGGGCATTGAACTTAAGACCTTGTTAGAAGACTGAACATTCAGCAGCAGAGGATCGACACTGTTTGACGCTTGTTCCAGTTTGGGGTCAACCACAATATGGCTCCACCTGCATGAATTCATGATGGTGTTCATGGTTAGTTCTAATGTATCTTAATGCTAATATCTAATGAGAACCACCAGATACCCCCTAGGCTAGTCACTTGATGTGCTGCTTCGGCATTGAGCGTTTCTTTTCTTCTTTTTTTTTTTTTTTCAAGGATAATCTGGGCTTCTTTCACACCCACCAGGGGCTTTCTAGGCCGACATGCTGTCGCCCATCTTCTCCAGCTTAAGTCGCAGCTGTTCGGCAACTAAACGCAGGCTACTCACTATCTAGCGAAATATTGGAGCTCTTGATTCCGGACCAAGGCTTGAGCTGTTGCAGATAAGACTTTTTTCTAATGTTTGCCTCATCAGCAAGATCCGTACCATCTTCTCGGGCGTGGACTGCGAGATACGCCAGTCAAGACACGCGTCAAACCAGTTACCGTGACACGGCCATCCCCAATCTGGGTACAGCGACGGTAGGCGGTTTCGAAGCATGTAAATAATGTGATCCGGCCATCCACGCCGATAGTGATCTCGAAGATCCAGTAGTACCCGTGCCATCCGAGCGCAGCGGCTTCGTGGGAGGTTGCGAACTCGGTTTCGGAACACTCTGTGGAACCATGCATGCTACTCCAGGCATCAGGTAGCTGTGTAAGAAATTTATGTCTTTTCATCAACTGGGAGGAAATCACTTGAAGAAACTCTTCCGTCAGCTAATTGCATAGTGAATCAATCATATGTACGTGGGAGCTCATATTAGCGCTGAAAAAATGGGACCTCACTTACCCCAGTAAATCCTGGGGCAATGCCTCATATTTCGTGGGACGGAATGTGGACATCTCGGGTCGATCGAAGAATGACCCCCACTTCCCCAATTTGCTTCTCTAATTTAGCCTCATGCGGGGGAGGAGTATAAATGCTAGTCGCAGAGATTGGTCTTCATTTACTCCCCATCACGGCGCTTTCATAGTCTTCCACGAGTAGCCAAAATGGAGCGGGTATGGACATACATGTGCATTGCCATTGCGCTCTGGTCTCTCCAGGTATGCCTTCCCTTTCCATCCTCGACTTTTCGAATGAATACCTGGACATACTAAGCTGAGGTATCGAACAGCGGCTCTATAAAGCCACCACATCCCCTCTCTCATGCCTCCCCGGCCCGCTGTACAGCAAACTCACGCGCCTCCCCCTCAAATTATCTATAATAACTGGCCGCCGGATCTATTTCATTGACGCGCTCCACAAAGCCCACGGCCCGATTGTGCGAATCAGTCCAAGTGAGATCTCCATCTCATCACCAGCGGAAGTCAGAGAGATCCACCGTGTTGGATCGCCTTTTCTAAAGAGTGAGTGGTATAGTAAGTTCACGATGGGGGGTCGGCCGGGCGTGTTTGATATGCGAGATCCGAAGGCGCATGCTGCCCGGAGAAAGTTATTTGCAAGAGCGTTTTCGAAGAGTGAGCTGAGGCGCGAGTGGGAGGGGATTGTCAGAGAGAAAGTGAGGCTTGCGGTGACCAAGATGAAGGATGAGATGTGTGGTAGTGGAGGGAGATGTGATGTGCTCAAGTGGTGGACGTTTCTTGCGACGGATGTGAGCGGGCATCTGATGTTTGGGGAAAGCTTCGATATGTTAAGTGTTGGGATTGTAGGGTCTCCCTCCTTTACTCTGCCCTGATGACATGATGATTGATGCAGGAGATGATAGTTGACTGACTGACTTCACAGAAAGGCGAATATATCCGCGTCCTCGAATCCACCATGAAAGGCTCGGGCATCAACGCCGAGCTCCCGCTTGCCGGCTTTATTGGCCGCCACCTGCCAATTCCCAACATCAGGGCCATGTTCCGAGCAAGAGACTATCTCACGGAATACGGAAGGCGTGCAGTCACAAACAGCCGCGCAGCTAGCGACAGCACCCGGAATATCTTCTCGGGGATGATATACGAGTCTGATAAGGGGAGCGAGACGCTCACAGACCTAGATGTGATTACAGAGGCAGGAAATCTGATTGTTGCGGGCTCGGATACGACCGCGGTTACGTTGACGTATCTCGTCTATGCTGTGCTCAGCCACCCGCAGTTACAAAAGAAGATTGAGCATGAAGTACGGGCCGTGCCAGATGATTATAGTGATGCAACGCTGGAGCAACTTCCGCTTCTGAATGCTACCATCAAGGAGACTCTCCGGCTGTACGGGGCTGCGCCAGGCTCCCTCCCTCGATCTGTTCCTGAAGGCGGCGCAACATTCCTCGGCTATTACATCCCCGAGGGAATGACGGTCAGCACCCAGAGCTACACGATCCACCGCGACGAGAATATCTTCCCCAGTCCGGAGACTTTTGATCCCTCTCGCTGGCTCCGTGGAAACGAAGAGGAGGGGGCATCAGGTCAAGCCCAAGCAGCATTCTCGCCATTCGGCGCTGGGTCTCGAACGTGCCTGGGAATCCACCTCGCATACATGGAACTCCGCCTCGCGGCTGCCGAGTTCTTCAGAGAGTGTCGCGGAGTCACCCTTGCGCCCGGGATGACCTGGGAGACTATGAAGCCAGACAATTATTTTTTGATTGCGCCGCGGGGGCATCGGTGTGAGATTATGATGACATAATCGTCTCATGAGCTGCATTAGACTCTGTCTAGTATACGTTTGAGTAGAATCTGATCTGGTGTACTTGCCCGCTTCTTCTTATTGCACATTCTCTACCCCAATCCATGACCGACATAAAAACCTTTGAGAACAGCCCCGTCCTCAAATCGAGCCCACCAATGCAAATGGCTCTTGCTGCTGTTATCTGAGATTCTAGTTACCCTAATGAACTTAATCTGGTCTATGTTTCAATTCGAGCAGTACTCCGACATGGCTGGAGTGAAGTGGAAGGTCATTTCAGACTGGGGTTGGGGATTGCGATACTCCCTTTTTCCCCCGGTGCAGTAATAGAAAGTAGCGAGGGCCTAATCCATTCAAATAATTAAAAAGGGATTGGGAGGGAATACATATATTGAAACGATGAAAGATACGGGATCTAAGTAATGGCGGTTAGCTCCTCAGCCTCGCGATGATTTCAGCCTTGTACTTTTTTTTCTTAACGATAATAGATCCTAGTTATGTGACAAGGCAAAGGGCATGTAATTTGCCCAGGTTCGTGCGCTTTTGAAAAGCAAGGCTGAGCATCGGCCAACACCAATCACTATCTACCACGAAGAAAAAATCAGCAATACGACTATGTAATACGCTTTAGCCTTGGACCAAGGGCCAGGTTGAGGCTCTTCTCAGATAATAGTCGGTCAGTTCAGCCGTGTGCGGCGGAGTGACTTGGGTCCTACTGCACCTTGAGTGATTTAAATCCTGGTAAATCCCCTTTCTTATTTCTTTAACTAGATTACAATCATTTCTATGTTTCCAGCCTTTTTAGTCCTGTCAGTTTGCATATTTTACTAATACTTTGAAATTTTTTGACTGAGGCACTAACATATCTAGTTAGAATATACGGATCTCACCAAACTCAATCCCTCTCATAATGGCAGGTGCAGAAGAGGGACGGCACTCTATTCTATATGAATACTGCAAGGAGCTCCAGCATCAAGGCCATACTGAGTGCATGTGGGTCTGCGAGAGACGTGGTCGCCGGTGCATTGCTAAGGACTTGAGACTGGGAAAGTCTGAATCTCTTATACATATTCATGAACTGCAAAAGATTTTCGGCTGGTGGAAACAATACTCGTTTTATTCCACCGTCGGGGTCAAAGAGGTCATGGTGAGTAGATTGTGCTCTGAATGCGCCTATATCCTAACAAAGTCTTAGATTCGATTCTTAAGCTATGACCCTTCAAAAAACGAAATTGGTGTCGCGGTCATTGATTTTGATTACAACGGGCTACAAACGCGGCTTAATCGTTCCATTGAATTGAACCTTCAACATGAACTCAAGTCCACTGCATGCGGTGTAGGCCCTCTGGGTCAAGACTGTTGTGGGAGTGAACCGTGTGAAAACCAGGTGATTGATGATGCCGGTTCTGTTTACTGTGTTATCCATCACGGTCGAAAGTTGTCCAGGGACAGAGAGAACTACAAATTCTTGCCAGCGATGCTGGAGCATTATTGGCAAAATGGTATTGACAAAACCGGTCGCGAGTTTCTACGGGATAACAGATTTGTTACTGAATACCAGTCAGTCACACTAAGCCTGTATTGAAGATATTATTCATGCTGACAGTTGAGTAGGTATCTTGCCACGGACAAATATTCGGATGCAGCAAACCCGTATGGGAAAGTAGTTTATGCCTTTATGATTGTTGAAGGATGGCGTATTCGTTATATGCTCTTCCTTCTCGCGGGGAGTATCATTTGCAGTGTCTGTGTGACCGCGGCTGCCACTGCTATTAGTCGAACCTTAGAAGTTGGCTTTACAGCTGGTAGTTATTCACTGGGCATTGCAGCACTTCTCCTGGCAATCATGACATTCCTTAGTGCTGTGCTGTAATCTGACATTGTTAATTAAGTACACTATTATGCAGGAATAGGCGATGACCCGCTCGGCAGGGCGAAAATTAGGACACAACCAACCCGTTATTAAACTTGAAGACGAGTATCCTAGAGCGAACTAACCGAGCGGTCACCAATAAACTGGGCTCGCACAGCAGCCCTTTTGAAGACATATCACCCCCGCTTCTGACCTAGAGACATTGCATTTGGTCAGCCTAAGGGATAACTGTGAATCCAATGAAGAGCACGGACCTGTGAAAACTAGATACGGGAGGAACCGGATTTTGTGATTTGATGCTGAGGCATGTTGCAGTTTTGTTAGCGGGGAGTTTACATATAGGAGCGTCATCAAGAATTACGCTTTGGAAAGTACTAGTAGAGTTGATCTTAACCCTGTTTAGCTTGTCGCTCTCCTTGACGCGGCGTCACCAGAGATAAACAACGTTTCAATTTCAGCCTATTTACAATATTCAATCATGAGTATTTACAGACAGAAGACACACTCGAGCTCCCCTCAGCATATCTGTGTAAAGCCTACTTTTAGTCGGACTCGCCAAAAGCCAGAGTCAGCTCCCGCTCTTTAGATCTTCGACGAAAGGAAGGTGATAGCGTTGGGAACATCGGCGAGGTAGGAGAAGTGAGCAGGGGTGATGATCAGAGTACCCGTGCAGACCAAGTCTCCAATCGCGCAGTAGATCTTGGTCTTATCGGTGGGGAAGTTGGGGATACGACCGCCGTCCTGCAGGTTCCGGGTATCACCAAAGAGAACCACCCCCTTGATCTGGTCCTTGATGGCGCTGGAAAGCTGAGAGATGGAATTATGCATGACAGCAGTTCCTTGGCTAGAGATTGAAACCCCGTCAGCCCAGCCCCCCGCCCCCCCCCTATGAATTGGAGAACTTTGGGTAAGCCTGGACATACCTGTATCCACCAGCCACGATCTTGGTGTTGGGGCACTTGGAGGCGGCCAGCTGGAAGAGCTGGATAGCCTCGGTGATGGCAGCCTGGCTGGTTCCAGCAGGAAGGAAGTTGGAGGCCAGATCGGCGGTATAGGCCGGCGCAACACCCTGGCAGGCAACTTGGCCGGGATTTCTGAGCTTCAGGCCGTCACAGACGCCGGGGCCGGTTGAGACACCCTGTCAGTGGATTAGAATCGATATCATCTGGGTTAGATTTGTCATTCACTTACTAGGTAGCCAATCTCGGTCGAGGCGCGGGCGAAGATGAAGGTGATAGCTTTGCAGGAGCCGTCGCGCAGCTCATTCTCTCCAGAGGGAGCAACTGCCATCACGTTAGCTATGGGTTGGTCGTCTGGCACGTATACTGTGAAGCTGAGTGTTCGTTGTGGGGGGAAGATTTCGCGAGCAACTTACGCTGACGCTCAACTGGAGATGCAGCTGCGAGTCCAGCAAGGAGAGTGACAATAAATTGAAGCTTCATTTTGTGGAATGGTAGAGGTGATTTGGAAAGACTGCTGCTCTGAGGGTGTGACCTTGGATCTTGATTCTACTCTGGATGGAAACCTGAACAGACAGCGAGAGAGTCCCCATTTTATACATCGCCCTCGCCCTCACCACGAGGCTTCATACACGATTGTTCGGCACTTGAGACAATTCCTCGTGCCATCGGTCCCATCATCTCCGCAATTACTTCTTAAACGGTGCAAAGTTAGGCATTCCTCGGCTTGCTCAGGTCATTCGACTACATTCCCCCGATTAGAGCGTGTATGGGTACTCTGTTTTCCGGAGGGGAAACCAGTTCTGACGACCAGGGCCTCAAACTCCCGTCCTGGGCGATATCCTGAGTACTTCGGAAATCTGTGAGCCAAGGCCTTGGCTAGGGCATCAGGCTCAACACCACCTGGAAAATTCGCGCTCCAAGCACTTGGCAAGCATCCGTTGCATTTCATTTATACTGACACTTGGGCCTTACCCCACAATCTCCAAGACTTGGCCGTCCCTTAAGCCGAGGACCAACCGACGTACTGCACCCCAACTGTGTTTCGAAACGCGGGGGAGGCGCCCAACCGGGCGACTTCTTCTATGGATGAGGTTCAAATGAGGAGCAAATGGCGTGGAAATCGCCGCACATTCTTCACGGCATTTGATGAGCCAATCGGCTTCCTACTATCGCAACCTGCTACTACTTTGGTTAATGATCTTCAGTCGAATTAGGGCATTCTTTGCCATTTCCAGGTTGCTTTTTGTCTTGTTCGTTTTTGGGAAGTCTTGCTTCCCTGGCGTTCTTTTCCTTCTTGTGTGATGAGGGACGCTGCTTGAGATGGCGAGCCTGGATGGTACTGCAACAGAAGCACCCTTTCCCTTATGCTAGAATAAACCATTTCTGATCTTGCATCGCATACAACGGACTCGAAACTAAATGAAGGACTTTTTCTCGGATTATTTCCCAAGTCATTCTCTGTCATTACAACTGTGGCCCCTGTCGATGAATCTCACTACCGGCCAGGGGTCATTTATGCCTCGTATTCTTGAGGCATATCAAAAGCCTATACAATCGTGATCAATCCGGTAACAATAACCACCCGGTCCCCGTCATGCAATCCACTACCTAGGTAAATTTCTTGTATTTCGGAACCCCAGCACTTGGAAACTGTTCCAAGTGTGGCGTTCTTGATCTCAGAAACTGCCCCCTCCGGCCGTCAAATCCACAGAGTTATCACATCTCAAGGTCAAATGCCGGAGGAGCGAGGTTCGAGCGACGGCAGAAATGAAATAGCACACAAAGAATAGCCTTATAGCCTCTCCTCGAGAACTTTGTCAATGCCACGGGGTAAGCTCATGGGGAGTAACATCCGGCTGTAATTTCATCCAGGCCCTAAGTGGCAATATAGCGACAGAGAACGACCAAACCCAATCCTGAAACTGGCCCTCCTTTCATGACGACTCACCTTCAGAGTTCTTGAGTTGACACTTTACTGCGAATGTAAGCAGCCTTGCCATGACACCCAGAATTCCTGCTCTGGTTGGTGGACTTCTTGGGTCAGTTTTGCCGTAACCACACGGGTCAACCTTCCCCTGGTTAACCCGGCCATGAATGTGTCCGACTATCCACCTACATGCATAAAAGTGATCCAAATGCATAATAAAGCACTCCCTTGCAGTCACAACCACCTCCAGACCCGATCAAACCCACCCATTCGCCAATCTGACTTCGCCCCTTACATCGTCCGGACGGAGACACAACATGCAGTGGTTCCCCCCTGCGCGCCAGGAACTGCTTTTACCCATATACAGGAAAAGCTCTCCGTCGCGGATCCTAGCTACCTACCGAGGTCCTGGGGTACCGGCGGGTAGCATCCGATGCAGTCCAAATACCCAATCGCACAGCCCCCGGATTGTCAATCGGACCATTTCCCTGGTTGTTGGCTGGGGGTCATCTCATTATTTCCTTGTCTATGTGTGTGTGTGTGTGTGTGTGTGTGAAATACTAGCTAACTACTAACTACTAGGATAAGTGAGCGGGTTACGCCACCGTTTGATCTATACTCCGGGTATACTCCGGAGACCAAGGAGAGATGAGAGTCTCCTTGATCTCCGAGACATTCTAGTATAGCGTGGTTCTCGCACAGCGATATCCCCTGTCGTGAACTGAGTGAACTGCGGCGTGACGAGGAGATGCAAGACCCGCTCCCGCCTTGATGAGGTCAGAGATGATGGCAAAAATAGCTTTGCTTTGTTTCCGGCCAGGGAGGCGAGCCAGTCAGATCCAGATCCCTCTCGGAGAAAAAGAAATGAAATAAACCCCCATCGAGCTCTCGGTTACACGACCTGCGGAAGACCTCGAGGGGAAGGATGACCAGCAGGATTCTCGAAGGTCCGTTGGGATTGTAATCCTCGGAGCGCGTGATAAGGGATATCACATCAGTAGGGTAGGGTAGGGTATAATCGAATGAAACTGTAAACACATCTCCCTCGTAACCAGCCTATCATTAAACATTATGACCAAACCTAGAGAAGTAAACCCAGTATCAACACAGAACCAACCGAAGTACCCTCCGGAACCACTCCCCACCACCACCAACCGGACCTCTTGGACTCCCCCCCTTCTCCGTCTGCGAGTCCGAGTCCGTCGAAATCTCCGACCTCGACTCCCCCGGTATCTCGCGATCGAGATAATTCCGCCCCAACCACCCCACAAACGCATCGACGTCAGCGATCGTGCTCATCGCCCCCAGACTCACGCGGACCACCCCGGTCGCCCGGCCGGCGATGACCTGGACGGGCGCCGAGCACCGATGGCCCGCGTCCCAGGCGGCCCGCATCTCCGCGGCGCTCGTCCAGCCCAGATACGCCATGCCGCCGGGGTTACAGACGCTGCCGCTGCGGAGGTAGATGCGGGCTGGATCGGCGTGGCGCTCGACGTCGGCGTATCCGTGGACGGTCCCGGCCGGATCGAGCACCGAGAGCGCGAGGCTGGGGCCTTGGAGCGTGGGATCGCCGAACCGGGGGCGGTTGGGGCCCGGGTGGATGCGGCAGAGCGGGGCGTAGTTGGAGTGGCGGAGGCTGGTGAGGTGGTGGTGGAGCCGGGCGATGAGGAAGGTGCAGTGGGCGGAGACGGCGGCCATGCTGGTGAAGAGGCGGGTGTGGGTGTCGATGGCGTGGGAGATGGCGAGGATGGAGTGGAAGTTGAGGGTGCCGTCTTCGAGGGCCGCGTGGAGGGGGTCGGTCTTGGGCGCGTGCCAGGCTGGGGTGCGCGCGGAGGGCGAGGTGATCACCATGTCGACGGTGCCGCCGCCGAAGTAGCGGCGTTGTTGGAGGGTGAAGGCGGAGGCCTTGCGGACGATGAGACAGCCGACGTCCGGGAGGCCGAAGATTTTGTAGAGCGAGACGGCGGTGAAGTCGGGGGCGGCGGCTGCGTCGGCGAGACAGAGGGGGGAGGTCGCGGCGAGCGCGGCGGCATCCCAGAGGATATAGGTGTCGCGGTGCGTTTGGCGGATTTGGGAGGGCCTGGAGAGTGATTCTTCAGTCATTCATTTGAACTCGAAGTCACTGGAACTCGGATAGATGGGGGGGACAAGGGATGGATACGGCATACCAGGATCGAGGCGTCCGCTGGCCGGTCATGTTGCTTTGCCCGGGATAGGCGAACAGGGTGATGGTCTTCGGACGATGCTGCTTCCCCCTGCATTCAATCCAATCCTCCACCGCATCCCCCCCGAGACAGAGACTCCCGCCGCTGGCCATCTCGCGGAGTCCCACCAGGCTGGTGTGCGAGTCTTGATGGTACACGTAATGAAACCCCGTCCGGTTCTTGGAGAGCCGCCGAGGGCGCGGCCGGGTGTACTGGGCCAGACACTCCCCGACCAGCTTGATCGATGCGGTGGCGTTCGCGGTGAAGATGAGGTCAAAGTCGCCCGGGTCTGCGCCGAAGAAGTCGAGAAGCTGCCGGCGGATGGCATCGACTCGGGCGCCGGATATCCGCGACGGGGTGTTGTCCGAGTGGGGATTGCCATATAGATTCTGCTGCAGATCCGCGGTGTACGAGGCGAGCAGCGACTTTGCGTAGACGGTGGACCCCGCATGGTCCAGATAGACGACCTCTTGCAGACTGGGGTATTCGGAGTCGCGGATGGCCTCCACGTTCGGGTTGTAGCGGGGAGTCCCGGCCATGCTGTTGGACTCTCTCTCTATCTCTCTCTCTCTCTATATATATATATATGTATAGATTCGAGAGGGGGCGCAAATACTGGGAACTACTACTCTTACTCCTCGTCCGAAGGTCCGTAGAATACGCCTGGTATTTATCCCCCAGCTGCACCGACCAGGCAGTGCTCTGCCTCTTCCTCCTGCATACCCCGGACCAACTGCAGCTTCACGCCGACTCGAGCGCCTAATGTCCTGTCCCACGTAAGCCTCTGCGTCGGATCCTCGAGGGACAACGATCATCACATCACGATCGAGGAATGCCGTCGTTTCCCCACTCCGGATAATCATATGCCTAACCAAGCCGGCACTGGCAATCCCTAGCTAGTCAAGCCCACATTCGAACCCAAGCGCACCAAGTCCACTTCATTACGACGTCGATCTTGAATACAGTCCCCCTGATAGGCTCTCTCCCAAGGAACTGGAAGCTCAGCATCTTCCGATTTCCTGGATCGCTCATGTGCAGGGTGACACAACCCCATCAATCAATTCATCAACCAATCCATTAATCACTCACACAGACCGGTTTCTTGTCGAATGGAGCTCTGCCATCATCCCGGTTCGTCGTGCGACGGACCCCGGGCCAGTCCGTCATCGAGTCGACTCGAGTCATCGGTTCTCAACCCAACAGTTCACTCACCTCCTCACGCACGCTGATTGGACTGGCCGTGCGTTGGGTTCTCGAGGGGGCCTTCCGTCCGACGCCCTCGCGCATGTCTTGGTTGTGTTTAGTTTCGAACCGGCTCTGCACGTCAGAACGCCGCTACAGGGCGATGAATCCTTCGGCGGTGGTTCTGACGTGGCTCGGCGGTGATTGGCTTCCAGTTGTTGCTGCATGTTCGTCGAATGCCCTCTCTAGTCTATTTTGAGCACGGAGTGTCATGTCTGGAAATAGAAATAGATAGTCGGATGGCATCGGAGTGGCCGAACCAGTCATAACCACCGAGATGGTTATTCACCTAAGTCAGGATTCCAGCTTCCGTAATGGCGCGCCTGTGAATAAGATAAGTTTATCGATTGAGCCCGGCTCGACCCTCCCCTGGAAACCAATTCCGCCTCGTTTGATTCCCACTGGTCGCCTCGGTATCAATGTGCATGTGTCGAGGGTGTTGTAGTTTTGTATCCCAATTCTCGGCCTTGGGCAGCCCTCCCACCGATGCCAGGTCATCTCGATTCCGAGGTACTTTCAGCTCGGAGGGCCTGTAGCTCACCACATAGACCCACCAGTACCTCGGTGGCAGCTAGTATGAGACTACCCTATCTGAAATGATCGGCCGAAGGGCACAGGTCGTAGCGAGTCCAGTGGTGGGAACTTGAGTGATCCAATCCACAACTACGATGGAAACTTATGATGGACAGGAGGTGGATATTCGAAGGAACAAGAGGGCACTCGGATCTGGCAGGGTCTAGTATCTAGTACAGGTTTAGCAATCTGCTAGCAATCCTGAAAATATAGCTGTGGGTGAACTGCCCAAGAGAGGGGTAGTGGCGAGTTCTGCCTAGGGCTAGAGTCGCCCAACGAGCCGCTGGGGAGTGATCGGCGTTTATCAAGAGCTATCAAGAGCCATCAAGAGAGCAAAGATTGACAGGCATCTCGAATCCCTGCCACATCTCTGGATGACCTCTTGTCTGAACCGCCAAGTGTTGAAATCCTGGAAACTACCCAAGGAAGAGAGGCTCTATGCAGAACCCAATTCTCAATAATCTCCAACCTTGTTCAATAATCTCCAGTTTTATTCCTCACAGCGCAAGGTAGAGGCTATCACGTGGACATGGCTTTCAGAAAACACGAGGCTGTGGACCAGCTCTCGAAATCATCCGGTTGATCTGTTGAGAGCAGCCTTTCTGAATATTCCTCGTTAAGCATGTCCAACGAACTAACCTCCAGCTCGACCTCCAGCGGCGGCGCCCCCTTCCAACTAACCGTAGACCAACACCGTTTATCTCCCCGACGCGACGGTCCTATTCAAGACCAGCCCACAGCTGCGACCCTCGCACGACCACGTCCTCAGCGGACGGGTGCCCTGGGCCGAGGCCTTCCACCGCACCTTTCCGGACGAGTTTGCGCTCTTGCTCGGCCTGCCGGATCTCCTGGGCGCGGCCATCGGGAGTGCCGCGTCGCGTCTTCACCGCGCTGGTCGAGGCCGACCCGGCCGTGCCCCCGGACCTGCTCCGGCACTGTGGCCTGTACTTCCCGGCCAGCCGCGGGCTCGCGGGCATCACCAGCGTGGACGGGCCTCGAGTATATCCAGGTCGGTGACCGGGTGTTCGACCGGGTGTCGGAGAGGCTCTCGAAGCCGTTCAACGTCGGGGATGAGTCGGGGATGAGTCGGTGCAGTGTCTTTTGTGTTGCTTGCGGAGTGGGTGTGAATCTCAATGGGCTGATTTTGCCGTGGGTCGTGGCCGTTACTGAATCAGATACTCAATTAATCTAGATCTCTCGATTGTGGATGAGTGAGCTTGGATATATATTTCTGCCCAGAAACACTTCTGCCCCCACCTTCCATACTCTCTATTCTCTCTACTCTCTATACTTTCCACTAGCTCATCACCATCTAGACTCTACACATATAGTATCCACCATGATTTCGACATGAGCCTAGTATTTATTCCCGTTCCAGGAGTCCTCAGATTCATGAATTATACGCACCCTCCATCCAAGAAAAGAAAAAAAAAACCAAAACAACCGACCAGTATTAATATCAATGAATATCAATGAGTATCAATATATTAATGACACTGAATATAAATACAACCTGGGGTGTAGGTTGCCACCGGGGACATTCCCCTGGACATCCCTGGACATTCCATTTCCCCTTCTCCAGGGTCTAGAATACGCCAGTCCTTTTTCGGAGTCCCTTCGCTTGTTCACTTACTTACTTACTTCCTACTTCCTAACCTATTATGGACTAATTTACTCCGTACTGGTCCCCTGATTAATGATCCTTCCCCTGACATGGATGACCCTGGTGGGGAACCCCGAGAATAGTAATCGGAAATCCTATACGGAGTACTCTTGGGGGTCCGTACTAACGGGGTCTGGACTAGATCCTACTCTGGCGATGGCGCCATGACGCTAGCGCTCGCTCGCTCGGTTGTGGATGGGCGGTTGCACCGGGAGAATCGCCGGGTAATGGGAGTGGAGGTGGTTATGTTAGGGTTCCGTCCGTGATGTGAGGTTATAGTATAGGATATAGGATATAGGATATAGATAGGATATATGGGCTTGCTGTGTGTAGGGAGGATTATTACCAATTTACCCGGGCTTATGGATGAGGCTATCCCTGGGGGTTCTTCTGCATGCGAGGCTGATCGCGGGCAACCTAGCGGACTGGGCTTCTCCTTCTGCTCTGATTCTGCTCTGCTTCCTAGGGAGGGTTGTAGAGGTATAAGATGTTTATGATCTAGTTCGTTATCTACTACACACGGATATCTCGGAGAGAAATAGGAAAAAAGAGAAAAAAAAAAAAGAAGGTAAAGAAAGGAGCCGTTCACCAAAATCATATCATATCCGGTCATCGACTGTCCTCCGCGGCCCTAACCCGGACATCTGATGGTGGTCACTGCCACTGTCCTCCGTCTGCACGATGACTTCGGTGGTCTGGATGATCCGCGACGTCGGGCTGAAGGGCGCGCGCCGCGGGTGCGACTTGGGCTGGACGGGGAGATTCTCCTCGCTGCCGCCGTCGGAGCCATCGAGGGAGGGCACCTGCGCGCGGATCTGCACGCGGTACTTGTCTTCTTCCGGGTCGATGCGGCTGCGGTGCAGGGAGCCCATCGCGTGGCTGTTGGGCCCGTAGGAATGGGCGTAGTATTGGTTGCCGGTGCGTTTCCGGGACCGTGACCCGTAGCTGAGGCCTCGGGTGCTGCCGATGATGGACTTGACGAGCGGCTTGATGGTGGGGAAGGAGGCGGCTAGGATGCCGACGTTGAGTTCGATGCTGGATGGGTTAGATGGCTTGTCTGGAGATGGAGATGGAGATGGAGGTGGAGATAGGGTTACCAGTTCCAGATGAGGAAATTGCTGTCTCTGCATGGGATTAGCCTTGTTATCTCTTATAGGTAAAGGAAGAGGAAGTCGAACCGGAAGGATTCGGGCTCATCGAAGACTCGACCCTGGAGAACCGTTTTGGCGATGGCGGCGGCGCAGGCACTATATCTGTCAAGACCTCTTCGCGGCCTAAATCCCGGTTGGGGGGGGGGGGGGGGGGGGGGGGCGAAAAAAAAAACAAAAAAAAAAAAACCTCCAAGCCTCCACGGGGGACCCGGGGTGACCACCCAAGTTATACAAAAGAACACCCGGGGGGGGGGGGAGAGTGAGTGGGTGTTAAGTTTTGGGCGAGGGAAAGACCGCGA